>OY757267.1:10844786-11090567 GCA_963584085.1 Pyrausta aurata | reverse complement strand
AGAGCGGTTATTGAACATAGGCTGACGAGACCGAGGATCGTCCGGTCTTCGCCCGGGGTGCTGCGGCGGGTCAGACTTGCGGTTGTCTCGTAGATGTGCAACTCCGACGGTCGATGATATTGTAGCTTCTCGTTTAAGAAACGCCGCTAGCAATTGCAGTTTAGGTATATTGCTGGCTAGCTTATCGTAAGCGTACTCGGTCCACTTGCTTAGTAATATGCTAGGTAGCTTCGAGATAATAGCCGTCGTTAGCTCTGGGCTACGTAAACAGTCAAACTGGCCGAGTGAGTTCAAGGTTGCAACACAGTTATTGACTTTCATAGAAAAGTTGATTATATCATGTTGATAATTACTTGTGAGTGACGTTAGCTTTTTCATCTGGGAAGTCAGCTGTTGCACGATTAATTCGGCACTGCCAAACCTGAGTTCTAGCGTCTCCATGACTTGAGCTGGCGAAGTGCTGCCTATTAAAAGGTCGGTGACAGCCTCCTTGGCTTCGCCTCTGAGGGCTCGACGGAGTCTCCACAGATTCTCTGAGTCACTAAATTGGCAAACGCGTGTCGATTCATCATATGCGTTTCGAAAATGCAACCAGTCGAAACAGTCTCCACTGAACAAAGGTAGCTCACGAGGTGTAGACAAGCGTGTGAGGAGGCGCTCGTCTTGTTGCTGCGGTGCTGACGAAATCATGATGTCTTTGAGCGTGTGGGCGAGCTGAATAATGCCGCTGGCAGGTACATCGGGGGCGGGTGCGCGGCCGCGTTCTGAGCCATCGGGTGCCGGCGCTGCCTCCGTTACCATAGGTGCCGCCGCCGAGGGCGACTGTGCGTTACTTCGTTCCAGCCATTGTTCCACGTCGTATTGGTCCTCTGCGAGGCTGACAGCCTTACTCTTGCCGCTCCTAGAACGGCAATCATCTTCTATCATCGCCAGCTCGCATTCCAGCCGTTTGTCGATCAAATCCTTTTCAATCTTGGCTTTGGCCTCCACGGCTTCTAGTTCCAGTTGCTTACGCCTGACATGGGAAGATGATGATGCACTAGGCGCTGCGATGGATTTGGATTTAGTAGATTCCATCTTCATTTCACGATCGGGATCCATTGCCGTGTCACGTGACAACACGTGCTCCGACGCACTTTCGAGCCTTTCAATTAGGTTTTCGCGACATTTGGGCATGAGTCTATTTTTGTGTGGCGAATGAAACATAGCCCTGGTTAAGATCCGGCTCGAAGGACCAACTTTATAAGGGATAGAAATGAAAACCACGCTTTTAGGGAAAGGCTATCGCGGCGCGACCGAGGAGCGGCATTCGTTGTTGCCGATTTTTGAAACACTGCTAGAAAAACCAAGATGGCGGGAACGAGTGAAGGGATGAGGGCGCGCATGAGCTGCGCTCTGATTGGTCCGCGCATCGGTCGTTCGCGAATGATTTTATTAAAAATATAAAGTGATACATTTATGCACACAGACACAAATAACAGTAAAATAAGTATGTGTGGTGCGTCGCCTACACACCATACGTATCCAATATAATAATGTCTTTAGGATGATGTGGGTCTGCCTCGTTTTTGCAGCGCTTCAGGTATGTTTGCGGAGTACCAAACTGATGGCCTCGACGCCGTAATTCGCAAAAAAACAAGCTCCCTGATCAGTAGGGTGAGAAACAGTCCCAATAGCATCCTGAAGACATTAGCAGATAGGTTCACATCACCGATCTGGAGATGTCTTGTGCAAAAGTTAACATACATGGGGACTGTAGTATCCCGGCATCCCGGGTATCGGCTCCTTACGTCACACTGACTAACACGTCCGTCCTCCACCGTGGTGGCGAGTAAAGTATCCCCACTACCACCCCGCCCCGGCGTCGTCGGGGAACCAGTGTGCGCAGGAGACGACAGAATACTTCCTTCTCTTTTTCACATACACTACATCCCTCCCTTGTTTTAATTTAAATAAAACTATTTATTTTATATCTCGATTAAATCATTTATGAAATCATCAATTTATACATATACATATTGATATTGGTATTGACATGTTGATATATATATATATTTTTTTATCCTTCTTCCATCCTCCCTTATATTATATAGCTTTCTTTTTGACAGTTTCCTATACCTGTATTCAAGTGGAAAACGTTTTTACTTAAATTCTGACTAAGTGTAGTTTCATCATTCCATACTCCAATGTCCCCCTTCTAATATTCTGAATGCAATACATCAACGAGAGCAGTTTTTAATGAGTTAAAAGCTGTCTGCTGCCCTTCCTACCATAACTATCTGATATCCAATTTTGTTGTCATTCTTCAAACGAAGCAGTTTCTTCAAAGTTCGGTCTTTGTAGCCTCATTTGGTATCCACTTTTCTACATAACATGTTAATCTCATAAAGATTAGCAAATCCGCTATTATCGTATAGGTTTTTGCGATATTAAAAACCTTTCGCAAAAATGAATGTTATCATGTACCTTTAGTCCGGGTCCGGGTTAAGATCAAGTTGATGAAAAGCATGCCATATGACGTCTAGTTTACTAAATACTTCAACGTCCTAATTATTCAGTAATATAAATTAAATCAATAAAAATATTTATCTCTTCATCTACACTCACTTCAGTTACCACAGCCTGGAAAGAAACTATGCAAGAAACATAATTCACTATAATTGTCAATGCCTCCTTTAACAATGTTTTTGGTTGTTAAAAGTAATTCATACATTATAATATTTTTTAATAATTAACTTCTTTTTAATACCCTTCGTCATTAAAGCTTTTGAAACAACCAAATCATAAATCGGTTAGTCTACTACTTATGTTTCTTATTATTTTTTCTTTTTGTACATTACCTTATGAGAGAAATAACGACCTTTTAAATTCTAAATTGTGAAATAAGCATAACTTTATTATACTTTTTTGCGTAAAAAACATACAAATATTACTTCTCATAGAAATACTGAAAGTACAGTACAGTTAACATCCTTTTTTTTACCACTTCTAAAGAACCTGAGGTTGTAATGTAGATTATAAATTATAATAGCTCAAACAAGGTATGAATATAGTTGGTCTATTGGAGGCAAGTGGTAATTTTCACGTTTTGTAGCACGCAAATGCAAACATCATTCTCATCAATTGGAATTATCTATTCTAACCCCCTCTACTTTTCAAATATTATGTCCTATCACTCCAAAAGTTCTTCTATTTTTTTGCGACAACTTTTTCTGTGATACAGGCTTGACCTATCAATATGTTTTTATTATCATCATCATCAAACTCTAGAACTTGGCCGTTGTCAGCGGAGCTTTCCATATTTTCCGAGTTTCTACCATTTTCTCGACTTCCTGATACGATACGACGTTAAACGTTAGCTTTATTTGCCCCACATAGCTTATTATTCTTCTTCCTCGCTTCCTTCTATCTTTCTATTCTTATTTATTTTTTATTTCAAGACTTTATTGCACAATTTAAGTGTACAAAGGTGGACTTCTTCCCTCTATTAAGGTTTTGATCAAATGATTGTGTCGAATCAGGTGCTATAACATTTTTCCTCTTCTACCTTCCATCGTTTCTATCTTTTTTTTTTTTACATTGTCATCCAAGTTGTAGTTCTATATGCCCTCAAACATCGAAAATGTTTCCTAGTTTGTTTAACCTATTTTGAGAACCTCCAAATCAATTGCTGTCACTCCTCTAATTACGTAGAATTTTGCATTTTTTATCCTTATAATATGAGAAAACTGAATTTTAGCACCAAAGAATCCTTGTGTTATCAAATGGAAAGTATAAATTGCACTTGTAAAATGTTACCGTGACTCTGTGCCAGACGAGGAATCGAACCCCGTAAATGGATAGTACTCTCATATGCCAGAAAGATCCTATCTGATTGCTTTGTTTGTCAAAAACCTGTATTATGTATTTTCACCATGTTGTCACTAATTAAGTTTACACCCGGAATCGATCACCTTTTTTTTTTACTTTTATTCCTCCTACTGTACATTTCACCATATCATCGTCCCCAGCATTAAACACATAGTGAAATTTCTTCCTCTGATTTGTTAGTACTTGTTGTTTCTTCAATGTTTCTCAGTTCCATATTCGTTTGTTTTCACCTTTTTATTGGTAATTCTGATTTATACATAAATTCGCATTCGTCTTCCTCTTCAAATGACTGCTTTAAAGTGAAATATTTTCTCACATTTTAGACACCTTTTCTTATAACAGGGTTTTTTTTTTACAACTTGTATATTTCCTTTATTGCTAATTTTTTAATTGTCTTTTCACAATTTCCAAAGTGTAAGCATCTATAATGATTTTATTTAAAGTCATGTCGTCTCCTGACTTCAAAATGTTTTATGTCGTAGCTTTTTAGAATTGTACTTCTCCGTGAGTTGATATTTTAAGTCTATGAATTTGCATTTAGAAGCTTGCTGCCGAAGTCTTAATTTTTTTTTTAATTTTCTTATTTTCGCCTCGTTTTATACCTCTTAATTCGTGTCTTTTATGTCTTGCTTTGCTGGAGGCAAAGTATTCATCCTTTTTGTTATTTTTTTTTATTTTTTTGACTGCTTTGTTTTAGGTTCGCCGCTGCTTTTAGGTAAAATTTCACTTCTATTTTCCCACGTAAGTAATACCGAACCAATTTCACCATTGCATTCAAATTTTTCTAAGAGAAGCTATCAACAAAAGTTGTTCGCTCGTAACCCAACCACACCATTCATTCAATGACCATTTCCATGTTATTCATTTTCACCACTATCAACTATCGTCATTTTAAACTAAAAGCCTACCTAACCATCATTATTGTCTTTATTTTCATCATCTTCATCGTCGTATTATTATCATCGTCATCATCATCATCTTGCTCATCATGATCATCATTATCATCATCACCATCTTCATCGACATCTTCATAATCATCATAATCGTCATCGTTTTCA
Organism: Pyrausta aurata; assembly: GCA_963584085.1. Lineage (NCBI taxonomy): Eukaryota > Metazoa > Arthropoda > Insecta > Lepidoptera > Crambidae > Pyrausta > Pyrausta aurata. Next base: position 11,085,639 of record OY757267.1, on the reverse strand, counting down.
TCATCATTATCATCATTGTCATCTTCATCATCATCAACATCATTGTCGTCTTCATCATCATCAACATCAACGTCATCGTCATCGTTATTATCAGTGTCATCGTCTTCATCGTCATAGTCATCGTCATTATCATCACTATCGTCATTGTCATCATCATCATCATCATCAACATCATCGTCATCTTCATCATCGTCATCGTCATCGTCATCATTATCATCATCATCTTCATCGTCATCTTCATCATCTACATCATCTTCATCTTCATCATCATCAACATCATCTTCATCATCATCAACATCATCATCATCATCATCGTCATCGTCATTGTCATTGTCATTGTCAGTGTCATCTTCTTCATCGTCATAGTCATCGTCATCATCATCGTCATCATCATCATCATCATCGTTACATTATCATCATCATCATCATCGTCAATTCGTCATCTTCATCATCTACATCATCTTCATCTTCATCATCATCAACATAATCGTCATCATCAACATCATCATCATCTTCATCATCATCAACATCATCATCATCGTCATCGTCATTGTCAGTGTCATCGTTATCATCGTCATCATTTACATCATCATCATTTTCATCATCATCAACATCATCATCATCGTCATTGTCAGTGTCATCGTCATCTTCATCTTCATCATCATCAACATCATCGTCATCATCAACATCATCATCTTCATCATCATCAACATCATCATCATCATCGTCATCGTCATCGTCATTGTCAGTGTCATCGTTATCATCGTCATCATTTACATCATCATCATCTTCATCATCATCAACATCATCATCATCGTCATCGTCATTGTCAGTGTCATCGTCATCATCTACATCATCATCGTCTTCATCATCATCAACATCAACATCAACATCATCATCGTCATCATCTACATCATCATCAACATCAACACCATCATCATCGTCATCGTCATGGTCAGTGTCATCGTCTTTAATATCAATATCGACATCTTCAAAGTCATTTCGTTAAATCATTTATCAAAAGACTACTATTATATCTAATAACCTTGTTTTATTTATATTTGTGTACCCAGCGCGTATCGCCCCAATTGCACGCATGTACATTTTATATTATGTTTAATTTTATTGCAAATAAATACCTTCTGTAAAGAGCTAAACTCCCATTTATTGGCCTAATAAAGTAATTTCTTACCAATAATAAACTTTTTCTGTATTGTGTGTGAATTTGAAACCATTTCAAATTCACACCCTATCAATAGACAAGTGGGTTGGTATTATAAATTAGACCTTTACTTCAAATCCTTCCTTACAGTTATTGTTATTAGTTATTAATTGTATTTTTAAATGGAATACAATCAAATGTTATATTCAGCTCATCATTGCATAAAAGAAAGACACGCCTGAATAAAATTTACAGTTAGCCTTATATAAGTGAAAAGTATCTTAAGAATTTATTACTGCATCTATTAATTATTACTATCATCTATAATTATCTGTATCTGCATGTAAAGAGATGAAATTTAAGTTGTATACACTCTCTGTACATCATTTTCCAATTTCGCTAATATAATCAAAATATTTTGATTACCTCTGTATTATGTTTTATCCTATCCTATATTAGATATACTTCATCATGCTATGTAAACATGTTTTGGGTTGACAGTGCTAGCATACCTAGACCCTATATTATGTAACTGTCTATAATTCTGGTTTGTGTACTTAACAAATGAATTGCTCAAAAACTGACAAAAGTCACATCAATTAATCGCAATAACATACGAATAGATATTATCAATTATTAATGCTATAACTTAATTATTTCCGAAACACCACATTTTCTCGTTCGTCATAATGTTACGTTTAAAAACTTTATGTTTAAACAACCATTGAAATGCATAAATAGCAAATACCTTTATAGGTAATAAATACAATACATCACGTACCCCGCTTTAATAATTATGTTTTGCTGCATAGCCTTTTCATACACCTACGTTTCACATAGGAGGTACACATGGACGTCGTAGATATACACATAATATCTTTACGTAAGCTTTTGTTATCACAAATGAATTCCCCTAACGTTAACTCTCAAGAAAACATTAGTTGGTAACTTCCCACCCGCTGTGCCTGCGATACGCTTACTTAAAATCGTGTAAAAAACACGAACAAAGCTATTTACAAAATATTTCATATATTTTTCTTCAACATTGTAATATAGGATACTAATAAACTGTTAGCGAATTTATTTAGCCCGATGTAACTTCAATTATTGTACTAAATGCATTATGAGACTTATATCAAACACATATTGTTTTCTCCCTTTTTTTTTATAAATGATTCACAGTACTTACATCCTCGTTGCCAAAATGTAGTATCCCGGCATCCCGGGTATCGGCTCCTTACGTCACACTGACTAACACGTCCGTCCTCCACCGTGGTGGCGAGTAAAGTATCCCCACTACCACCCCGCCCCGGCGTCGTCGGGGAACCAGTGTGCGCAGGAGACGACAGAATACTTCCTTCTCTTTTTCACATACACTACAGGGACATTCCCCTTTTTATATAAATTTTTAAAACTGTTTTTAATATATAAAATGTAATACTAACGTAGTATATAAGTCATAAAACGCTACTAACATTCATATGGATACATTTTGTCCGAAATAAAAGATATTTTATTTTATTTATTTTTTATTTTATTTAACCAACCCTTTCACTGAAGAAGTGACTCGTCTAGTGCCAAATTTTGCTCTAACACGTAAAGCTCCTGAAATTTGTCATTATGTTGGTTAATTATGTTCGATGTTTTGAACAGTTTTGCCTCCGCTGGAGACAATTCCTTTTCACACATGTCTTCATTGTTTACAAAATGTTAACAATTGTTCATCAGCTGTAAACGTCGTAAGAATATGTGTGAAGAGAAATGCGGAGTGGAAATGTTGTTTTCTGACTGCCAGTACGCTTCAATTTTGGATTTTATAACAATGCCTATAATAATAATAATGGCGAAATATGTATACAATTCGTCCGGCGTTGTGATAACGTCGGTTATTTTCGCACGCGTCACAAACGCTCCCGATGAAATGGTGGTAGGTCGAATCATGCTTATTTTTTGACCGGTTTTACAAATATTTGAACATTTACTCAAATCTGATTGTCGAGGCTGTAGCTTCGTAGGAGTTACTTGACTTTAGGATGTCAATGAAACTCGAAGTATATAAATGTGTGAGATATAATAAATTAAAAGGGGGATACAATGGTTGACCGTGCGGTGGCCGAGAGCGAAGTGACGTTTTAACATAGATATTAGGTAACGAAAAGCATTGGTAGGAGGCGAGCATTTGATAGGCTGCGCTTTGTTGCTCCTGAAAAGGCGCAGGCGTTGCGCTGGCCGGAACATATTCGCCCCCGTTGAAGACTTCAGTTCTTCAACTTCTGTTAGGCGCCCTGTCTTTTATTGATTTGTTTTGAAAGTCTGGACAATTGTATATTTTGTGATTATTATTACATATCACGCACAACCATGCGTTGTTGTTAATGTTTTGGCATGAAGTTGTGTGTGTTTTCGTTTGAAGTAATTGTTTTTGGTTGGAAAAATATGTTTGAGAAGATTTTATATTGTTATTGTAATTGTTTGAGTTAATGTTATGTTTATTACGATGTGTAGTAGCCTCGAGTATGTGTGCCCTATCGATCAAAAAGTTATTAAACTGTTCTAGGCTAGGTATTTGGCCAAGCGAGCCACGCTGCTCTTCCCATTTAACCTGTGTTTGTTGGTCAAGTTTGGATGAGATGAGAAAAATTATAAGGGTGTCCCAGTGCTGCGTGGGCTGTCCTAAATTGGCCAGGGCTCTCAAGTTTTTGGTCACATGGTCCACTACAAATCGCAACGAGTTTTCGGTTTCGCGCTGTTGTTGCATGTTAAATAAAGATTTAATGGTGGTTAACAAGTGATCTAGTGTTATTATAGCGATCATGAAGTAGTTTCCACGCGTCGTGATAGTTGGCAGATGAAACTTCAATGCCAGCAACCACTCGTGCGGCATCTCCTTCCAAATACGAAATTAAATAATGGAATTTTTGAATTAATGAAATGCGTTCGTTATTGTGAATTAAATTCGTGAATGTGTCGCGAAACTCTAGCCAACGGAAAAATGATCCATCAAATTTGTTAATATTTATCTGGGGCAAACGAACTGAAGACTCAGCATGATCGAAACCGCATTGAGCTTCATGAAACAAAGACTCGCGTCTTCTCTTGTCCTGAGCAATAATTTTTACTTCGTTTTGATCGTCTAAGATGCTTTTGGCCATAGCCATACACAGAATGAAATCTTGCTCGATGCGTTCTCGCTCATCTAGTTCTAATTCTAATTGATTTGCATTTACAAGTTCTATCTGTGTCTGCAGCTCGTCGTACTTGATAGACTGTGCTTCAACAAACTTGGTGAGGCGTATTGTAACCTCAGCAAGCTCAACAGCCGTCAAGACAGGTTGATTTGTGATTTTGTTTAAAAAGTTTTTGAATTTATTTATCTGGCCCTTAATTGAGCTTCGTTTTGTATATAGGTCTTTTAGAGATATATCAGAGCCTGAGGTACCAGGTTGTGATAACACCGCGTCCGATCCAGTCATTTTGAGGTTAAGAAGCAAACAGAATCACAATCCAACGACACAAAAAGGCAAAAAATTCAGCAATAAATGAAATGATTTACGTATCTTTTGCTCCCCGCCTCGCCGATAAGGCAGATCAGCAGCCGGTTGTGTGGATTGGAGCTGATGACTGATGCACGTGGCACGTGGTCGGCACGCGACACCTGTTTTACGCACTGAAATTCACACAAATGGAATCTTAAACACTGATTTGTTTGTGGATTAAGGTTATGGTTTAGGGATATAGGGAGGTGGGAAGGAAGTCCAGGGCACTTATCTGAAAAATCCAGCTGAGGTGGCGATTTTGCTTCGTCACTGCTCGAGATAGCGGCACTCAGGAATTCCTCCTCAATTTCTTCTTCTGGGTTTTGGGTTTTGTCCTGTCACGATGTCGAGGATGTAGCTTCGTAGGAGTCACTTGACTTTAGGATGTCAATGAAACTCGAAGTATATAAATGTGTGAGATATAATAAATTAAAAGGGGGATACAATGGTTGACGGTGCGGTGGCCGAGAGCGAAGTGACGTTTTAACATAGATATTAGGTAACGAAAAGCATTGGTAGGAGGCAAGCATTTGATAGGCTGCGCTTTGTTGCTCCTGAAAAGGCGCAGGCGTTGCGCTGGCCGGAACACTGATCGATAAAATAGCTCACCGCGGATAAGTGTATTTCATGGGCTCTTCGATCTTTTTATAATAAATCTTTTGCATTGGGTTACTTTAAATGGCTTTTTTGCCGTCGGTTTAAAAATCATTAGAGTGGCGCTTTTGAAGTCAAATATTTCAATATCCCTGAGATTCGTGACGGCCGCATTAGTGGAAATAATGTTGCAATATTCTTCTGGTTTTATGATAACTTCCTGTTTCTTAATAACCTTTTCTATATTACCGGAGACTCTGTCCGGAGGTATAAAACTATGTCCAGTTACGGGCAATATTATTCCAATTCTTTTGATGGTTGCGTGGTCTAATAACCATGTACACCACATCCATCGGCAAATAAGCGTATGACGGTGATGCCTGCTTAAATAATTTTGTTTAATCGATCATATACGGCAGATGATGTCTGATAAGCTGTTTTACCAAAATTCTACCTCTATTATTAGATATAGTGTTTGTTTGTATGTGCCGTAATCAGTCAGGTATCAAACGAATGCCGAGAGTCGCATAACAATGGAATTTTTATTGTGTCTCGTTTACACATACTTGACGAGTTAATGTGCATTTTAATTTTTAAGATATATCTAGTCTGATTTTCTAAGTCCTATTTTTCAAAAGACTTATTTCAGTCTTTGTTAACTTAGTGTAAGTTTTATTTTGAGGTGAACTCAGTAAGAAAAGACAATGTTAAATATTTGTATTAGCAATAATCTGAAATATAAAAGTGTTAAAGTACAATATTGTTAGATTTATTTTAATTCAGTCCTAGCTATTTACATATCTATAATAAATAATAATCACCAATTCTATTGTTGTATAAACGTACCAATTCATCTTTAACTACCGATTGGTTGAAAATGAATTGTTCATGGACCCGTCCTGGGTAATTGGCATTGACGTTCAAAATTGCAGAATTTTGTCAGCATCACAAATCTTAAATATTGAACAAGAAGTCGTTAAATAAAGTATGCACATGAATTTAGTATGTATGAAGTTTAACACAACTATGGAAAGATTATACTTAGTTTACTTTTTTTTAAATCTTTTATTTAAATTATCTATCTTTTATTTAAAAATAGGTTATCTTAGAAAAAATTAGCAGCTACGCTGCACCAGAAGCACTAAGTTATACGTTATATATACCAAACATTATTAATAAACATATCTCATTTTAAGTAAACTATGTATTTTAAATATAAGTTCTTATGATAAATAAACTTCTTTAAACCTAAACCTTTACAAAAGATTGTATCCACTACCTAGTTTGTGTCTTAAACATGTAAGCAATATATAGTTTAAGTTTGTTAATAGAAACATTAAAGCAATTGTGTTTCTTACCAGTTGCACATTTATTGATGTGCTTAGGTGCCTGTTTTTAAATTGTACTTTGTCCGCCCCAGGTGGTGGGAACAAAGTGACGTGAGTGCAGTCTATTGCACCCAAAATATTTGGCAAGCTAAATTTTGTTGGAATCTTTGTGCAATTAATTGCCGTGCATCCTCTGTTCCAGGAAATACGAGCCAAACTGGTTTCAATCTATTTCAATATAAACATTTTGTTTGTTATACTTTAAAACGTATAAACAATTTCATTACTTTCACAATAGCTTATTTAAAGTACTTACCGTCTATAAACTGCCTCCAAAAATTGGGCATAGTATTTGCTAACGGTAGTCGTAGGCGTAGCTATTGAGGTGTTTTCATCTTGGCCAAACCCTTCTTGGCAAAAACCCACTATGAGCTAACTCACGGACTTCAGCCCTCTGCCTTTTTCGCTCGTGTTTCTCCTCGAAGAAGCTTATTATGAATAAAATGGATTTTAGAAGGTTTTTTCGTCAAATTAATGTTTTATCTGCCACCTCCGAGTAGCCGTTATACCTGACAGATGCTGTCTATCCTAAACTGTCAAACTTGGATAAAAACCGGCAGCCATATTGCAGCCATGTACGCATTATTATACTGCATAAACAATAACAACTCGAACAGTGATGAGAGGCCGGTGGAAAAGTTTTATTACTGCAAATAGATGGGACATTTAAAAAACGAGTGCTGGTTCAAGAAAAATAAAGAGAAGGACAGTTACGCAAATAATGCATTCGTGATTTCAAGTGGACATTTCCAAAAATTGCAGTGGTTAGTGGACTCAGGTGCAAGTCAGCATATGTGTCATGATCGTAATCTTTTCACGACGTATTTCTCATTGGCGAATGCTACACGCTCGATATTTATCGTGATATTTACCGTGATATTTATCGAGTAATATTTTGGTATACTACACATACGATACGAATCGCGTCAGTACGACGGTAAATTTCATTGAGTACACTTGTGCGTTTCATATTCGTTCGTTTCGTATTTGGTCCAAATATTATTAACTATGAGTGATAATATTAATAAAGCTTGCGTTGCTATTATATTAGCGATAGCATTGAAAAAACGTTCAAAGCGAAAAAAAATGGGCGAAATGTTGGTTTAAACAGAGAGAAAAATATACACATCTGAATTTATTAAATCAGATTCGGGAATACCAAGAAATGGATGACTACGAAAATTATTTTCGCATGCCCGATGCTCGCTTTGAACATCTGCTGGAGTTGATTACTCCATACTTGATTAAAAAAGATACAATAATGAGAAAGGCTATTACTGTGAGAGAAAAGCTAGCTCTGACTTTACATTATCTGTCAACAGGAGATATTTTAAAAATATGAGATTTGCAGGAATAATGTCATCCGAATCTGTGAGTCAAGCAATCATAAGTACTTGTGAAGCACTTACATATGTCCTACAGGAATATATAAAGGTAAGCAAAAACTTCATGATATAATTTTAATGTTTTTAATTATTTATTGGTACGAATCACAATATGTAAACAAACCACCTACAACTAATTTTAGATTTATTCACCTTGGTAAGAAGAGAAAAGCGTCCCTACAGTATAATCTGTAGTTGTAGTAGTATAATCAGTGCTTGATGTAGACGGAATATGCAACATATAACTTGCCTCACTGTGTCTACGTACATTGTTCGTATTTGTTATGATCAAATTAGAAGGCACGCCCGAAGTGATTACATTGTTGTCATACATTTGAGTAAAACTTGGAACGTCATTTGTTTTGGGGTAGGTTGCAACACAATTTTCCGGAGATGAAACAGACTGTGAACTCGAATAAACCGGTGACGGCGTGGGCGGAGGTACACTATTCGGTGATGGCGATGTCAATTTCGTAGATACAAACCGGTTAAATACTGGACTACCAGTGTTAATTTTTACTGAGTCCCTGTTTAGCGTCCCAAGTTCAGCCTCGAAAAGAATTTCGTTTATTGCCTTTTCGGCGAGGAGTCTTTGAGTTGAATTCAATTTATTTAGCTTCTGAGTCCAATAAAGAGCAGTAGGATCTATATTTGGGAATGACACTGTTGGAGACACAGGTTGTTGCGATGATTGCGACAGATAATTATTTTTTTTATTTTTTTATTTTTTTTATTTATTTGGTACACACAACAGAGTTACAACCATTACAAAACATAAGTATCTATTCGTAAGGTTATGATTTGTTGCATCTCCAAGAGCGAGTGCACACAGCATGCAAATCAAGTTAACAATCGCTTAAATAAGATACATTTGAATTAAATTGGTAACTATAAAATTATGGTAATTAATTATAAATTAGTATTATGAATAAAATTTAAATTACAGATTAAAAATTAATTAATTTAACAAAGGCTAACCAATGACAGAAGACTCCTCTGGTAGCAATTTGGTGACAACTGTCTTAAATTTGTTTAAAGAAAAGTTGTAGATGTCAGGCACCTCGTCGATGGCAGATGTGAGCTCATTGAAATCGCGGCAGATTCTATGCATAGCGCTGTGAGATGACGCGTTGCTAGTGCAGAGAGGCAGTTCGAATGTTCGTGGGATTCTCAGAGAGCGTTTAGGTATTTTAATGCTTATTTTTGATAAAACTGAAGTAGATATTGATTGATTAATTACAAGCTTTTTCGAGAAGTTCGTTCTGTCTTGTTACTGGTCCCTTCTTCTTAAGTTTTTTTGATGGTGGAGCAGGTTCACCCATAGAAGAAAATGAAGGCTCAGTATGTTCTTCTTCATTTTCGGACTTATCCAATTCAGAGAACGTGTTCTGAAAAAAAATCTTACTATTACTTATAATCGACATACTTTTCAGGTGCCAACAACAAAAGAAGAATGGATGGACATCGCAAAGGACTTCGAAACATTGCATGGTTTTTACAACTGTCTTGGCGCGCTTGATGGAAAGCATATAAAAATTCAATATCCACCCAATTCTGGATCTCTTTATTACAATTATAAAGGTTACTATAGTATTGTTCTTATGGCACTGGTTAATGCGAAGAAAGAATTTATTATGATTGATGTCGGCTGCAATGGACGAGTTTCCGATGGTGGTGTTCTTTATTATACCAAATTTTGGGATTCCTATCAAACAGGAAAATTGAATTTGCCCGAGGCGGCCCCACTGCCAAATACTACAGAAACATTTCCATTTGTATTCACAGCAGACGAGGCTTTCGCCCTTGGGCCTAATTTGATGAAACCATATGCGTTAAAAAATGCTACAAAAGAGGAACTAACATTTAATTACCGTTTATCAAAAGCTAGAGGTGTGGTTGAGTGTGCATTTGGCATATTAGCTGCTAAGTTCGGTATTTTTCAAAAAGCTATATGGCTAACACCTGCAAAGGCTACAAAGGTGACAACTGCATGTTGTTATTTACATAATTATTTACTTAAAACAGAACCACACTTTTATCTTTCGTCAAGTGGAGATAGCCAAAATAATAATGTATTAGAAGGCATGCAACGTACAACATATAGAAATAATTTAAACAGTGCTAAGATGCTGAGAGACAGATTCTGTAACTATTATAACGCCAATTGAAATGTAATTTTTAGATTATGAATATAGATACAATAAAAAACTTACCACATCAATGGGCTTTTCATTTTTATTCAAAAATTTCAGCATATGAAATACCCAAGACTTTGGATTGTAAACATTTTCCACTGCAGCACCAGATCGCTTCGAATCTGTTATTTTTTTTAACCCTTAAAGGCGCGACTTTTTAATTTTACACGAAAAAAATACAACGTGTGTATTTGGGGCCATATATATAGGGAAAAATAATTAAAAAAAAATTGAAAATTATTTCATTTATTAAAACGAAAAAAACAGTATGTTGCCAAATGGCTACAGTGCGCGTTCCGGTCTACCAAAAATAGCTTTTTTGTAATTAGTTCAATCAAAATCCATGAAATTCACCAAAGCAATTTCTAGTTTTAGTGTGGCACAGAGCCACATTACACTTTGTGCACTCGACACGTGTAAAACCTTTACAATTTGGAAGTTTGCAACGATTTTTTTTCTCTCAGCGCCTTTCATGGTGGGCAATGCCATCGGTCCTAACATCTTTCGGTGGTACGTACGACATTTTTCCTCTCTTGGCCTTCAACTCCAATTCCCTTTCCAGACTTCCTCTCGATGGTCTCCCTCTCTTGTTCCCATCACCATTTACTTTATATTTACATAGACTTTCGGCTAACTCGGCTCTATACTCTCCAAGATTCATGTTCTTTGTATTTCCTTTTCCTTCATTTACTTTCTTGTATAATATCCAGGAATTAATTACGCTCAAATCAATCATGTGGTAAAACAACCGCATGTACCATTTTCTACTCTTTATTCTGATTCTATATCTCCCTAAGAAACTGTCCATTAGATCTACCCCTCCCATGTGGGAATTATAGTCTTTTATAATTTTAGGACATGGTATTGAAATGGTAGCCTTCTTTTTTTTATCATATCGAGAGACGGTCGTTGCCGGTTCTGAACCAACGTAGGTGGATGCAAGAGTCACCATCTTATTATCCTTCCAACAAGTCACAGATATGTCCTTCCCTTCGTAATTACTGACTTGTTCTTCATAAGTGCCTCTTGCAACAGTCTCTTTCATAAAATCTTTTTGAATGGGCAGTTTACAGGTTTTACCCAGCCTGTTCCTCTGTATAGTGCCTAGAGCATAAATTCCCTGACATGCCAAATAATGTAGTAGGAGTGGTATCGATGTGTAGTAATTATCGAAGTAAATTATATGGTTTACCATTCTTGGAACATTTCGACAAAGTCGAATCACTGTATTGCCAACTACACCAAGGTCGGGCTCATCAGGTAGGCACTCCTCATTCTTTCCAGAATAAATTTCAAAATTGTAAGCATATCCTGATAGAGAGCAAATGACGTAAAATTTTAAACCCCATTTGTGTGGTTTGTTTGGTAGGTACTGTTTCAAAAAATGTGCCACTTTCGTGGCACACATTTGCTCGTCAAGGGACGGTCTTTGTTCTAAGGGCACAGTGTGTGAAAAACAATAGTTGAGGTGGTCAATTATGGGTCTTATCTTGTGGAGACGATCATGTTCTGGGTGAGTTACTGGTTTGTGAAGAGAGTTGTCATTGAAATGTATTACAGTTCTCAACTTTGCAAATCTTTTAGAAGTCATTGTTTCCATTATATGCTGAAAACCGTACTTTCCCCAGTAGGCTCTGACATTTGGGTAGTGGAAAACTGTAGTAAAAATCAGAATACCAAAGAATTGCCGCAGTTCTAATGGTGTTACTGGTGGGCAGTTAGCAATATTGTTTTGGGTTATATATAAATTGGTTTCTTCAACAATCTTTGCTATAATTTCATCATTCATAAACCGTGTAAAAAATTGTAGGGGCGTTTCTAATGAAGTTACGTCTTCTGGCAGCGATGTATTTCCCAAGAAGGTGATCCGGTCTTCATCCCACTCTAAACTTTTTTTTTTCCAAATCAGTTCTCTACACCTAGATCTCCAAAGAGCTGTACCTGAAAGGGGCGCAGAACACGAAGATATCACCGGCGGATCAGGTTCTACCTCGACTAAAGGTGGATCAGGACTCTCTTCTTCTTCTTCTTCTAATTCATCTAAACTTCTTCTCCTATCTTCATCTAAACTTCTTCTCCTATCTTCATCCTCCAAAACATCTAACAATTCTTGAGCGCTTGGGTAATATTCTATTTCATTATCATCTCCAATATCTTCCTCATCCTCAGATATTTCACCCACTTCTAATGCAGCCAAATATGCTTCTACGAGGGCGGGATGATAAGTAACTAGCCTCTGCTATTTAAAAAGTTAATATTAAAAAAAAATATATGTCATTTTTAAATTCGTATCTCTTTCCACCTGTGTTCTAAATATGAATTTGGTGGCGTGAAAATTTTATTGATTTTTTGTCATCTGAAAATATATTTCGTCTACGGTTTTCAAAATGGATAAAATTGAACAAAGAGCGGTGATAAAGTTTCTTCATATGAAGGGCATGAAGGGGAAAGATATCTATGACGAGTTAAATAATGTTTTGGGTGAATGTGCTTTTTCTTATGCCACAGTAAAAAACTGGGTGGCTGAGTTTAAACGCGGTCGTACATGTGTCCAAGATGAAGCCCGCCCCGGACGTCCAAAAAGCGTCACGACTCCGGAAACGGTCGTGAAAGTACATGATATGGTTTTAGCAGATCGACGATTGAAGTTATCTGAAATAGCTGACACTACAGGTATCTCAAAAGAACGGGTTCATCATATCCTAAGTGAGGAATTAAATATGAAAAAGTTATCGGCCCGTTGGGTGCCGCGATTGCTTACGCACGATCAAAAGAGGATTCGGGTACAAAACTCAAAAGAATGTCTGGACCGTTTTCAGAGTAATAAGGCCGACTTTTTACGTCGATTTGTAACAACAGATGAAACATGGGTTCATCATTACACGCCAGAATCAAAAATTCAATCAAAACAGTGGACTCAATCGGGATGCCCAGCTCCAAAAAAAGCCATGGTTGTAAAGTCGGCTGGAAAAGTGATGGCTTCCGTCTTTTGGGATGCAGATGGGATCTTGATGATAGATTACCTTCCTAAAGGTCAAACAATTAATGGAGAATACTACGCTAATCTTCTAGATAAGCTTCATCAATGTATTCAGCAAAAACGACCAGGTTTGGCGAAAAAGAAAATCATCTTCCACCAAGACAACGCTAGGGTTCACACATGTGTTAAAGCTATGGCAAAAATCAACGAATTGAAGTATGATTTGCTGCCCCACCCACCTTATTCGCCTGATCTAGCGCCATCAGACTTCCACCTATTCCCTAAGCTCAAAACTTTTTTGGGCCGACAGAAATTTTCCACAAATGATGAAGTCATAGCCGCTGTAAAGGAGTATTTTGCAGGCCTCGAAAAAAGTCATTTTATGGAAGGCATTACTGCTTTAGAACGAAGATGGAATAAGTGCGTAGAGGTTCACGGAGACTATGTCGAAAAATAAAATTAATTTTATTACGGAAAGTCAAGTGTTTCATTATTAGGCTAGTTACTTATCATCCCGCCCTCGTATATCTGCAGGCTTCATTCTTCAAAGAAAACACTGGAATAGTAAAAATAAAAGCTTTTTACCCATCACCCATGGCTAGCAAAACGTTTGAGTGCAAATATTACCAACAAAAGAAAATATGAACTAAACGCGCAATGTAAACATTTGGCAACATACCTATTTGTATCAAAATTTTGTAAAAAGCTGATCCTAATAACAAAAACCTAGTGAAATATCAATTCCTTACCTGCTTTCCAATATTTTGAATAATAGTTATGCGCAAATTACGTATTTTTTACGTAAAAATCCAATCAGGAAACTTCGACAAAATCACAACACCCGAACTTTTTCACCTTGACAGCTAAAAGTCTTCAAGTTTTTTAAATTGGCGCGAAATAAGTTTTGACACTTCTTTTTTAGGGTTCCGTAGCCGAATGGCAAAAAACGGAACCCTTATAGTTTCGTCAAGTCTGTCTGTCTGTCTGTCTGTCTGTCTGTCTGTCTGTCTGTCTGTCTGTCCGTCCGTATGTCACAGCCACTTTATTCTGAAACTATAAGCGTCACATAGCTGAAACTTGGTAGGTAGGTGTATTTTGATCACCGCTTTCCGATTTAGATACAAAAAGTAAGAAAAAATAATATTTAAGGGGGGGCTCCCATACATGAAACTAAAACCTAAAAATTTTTTTTTACTCAAACCTATGCGTGTGGGGTGTCTATGGATAGGTCTTTTAAAATGATGTTGAGGTTTCTAAAACCATTTTTTCTAAAAGTGTAAGGTTTGAGATATAGACGCTTCCAAAGTGGTAAAATGGGCGTCCCCCCCCATCTAACTTTTGAACTAAGAAAGTGAAAATTTTGAAAAAAATATATGATGTAGATCTCAACAAAAACTTGCAACGAAAATTGGTTTGAAGGAGATCGAACCAGTAGTTTTTGAGATATTGCACATTTTTATCAACCGCAAATATAACTTTGTCTTTCATACAAACACTATGAAAAACAAAGTTATTTTTGCGGTCGCTATATATTGTTATGTTTTCGTTTAGTGAAAGTAAGTGGACCCTGAATTCAGTTAAGGGTGGCACGGAACCCTCAGTGCGCGGGTCCGACACGCACTTAACCGGTTTTTTTAATAGTCATAAACTAAAGAATACGTAACGCTGCGTTCCGAAATCAAAATCATTTTTTTCAACTTCCGTTTTGCCTTGTAAACAGTACGTAGACAATTGTCTACAAGGCTCCTTTAAGGGTTAATTCTTTTCTGTAGTTAGATTTCAATGAGTTAATCTTTGCAATTACGTCTTTAGTTGTTGCGCGTGGTTTAATATTTTTAAAAATTTCAAGCAGCTGCTCATAGGCATTCGCCCTTTTCACTTTATTAAGACTGTCTGCATTTGAGCTGTCCCATACCTCAGGTAATGTTTCTAACACAAGTATGAATTCTTTCAAGTGTTTTTGATCGTTCGTTTGAGGTACAGCGGGCTCCGCCGCCTCAATATGCGCGTCCTCTTCCATCGCTGACAGAATGAATACTGACGCGATAAATATCGACTAGAGACTAGACGCTCGATATCTATCGACGATACTTGATACAGATCGTGGATTTCTGGATTTCTAGAAATCCAGCGATCCGTATCACGATACGTGGTACGCTACACTACACACTCGATAAATATCGTGATCCTGGATTACGATCCAAATATCACGATAAATATCGAGCGTGTAGCATTCGCCATAGTCTAATAAAACTGTGATCGTCGGAAACGGAAAATCGATTAGTGCACATGGTTGCGGAAAGGTGGCGCTACAAGTATACGATGGAAAGCAATGGATAGACACTACCATAGACAATGTATTGTAGGTGCCAGAATTGAAAACAAACTTGTTTTCTGTCAATTGTGTGACTGATAATACCGAAGCAAAATGTGAGAGCTGCATGCAGGGAAAAATAAGTCGTTTGCCCTTCCATACTAGTGAAACAAAAACAACTAGGCCATGTGAACACATACATGCCGATACATGTGCCATGTGCCACATATCCTACTACTATTATAAAGGCGAAAGTTTGTAAGTATGGATGTATGGATGTATGGATGTTTGTTACTCTTTCACGTAAAAACTACTGAATGGATTTGAATGAAACTTTACCACAATATAGCTTATACATCAAAATAACATATAGGCTACAATTTTTGAGGTTTCTAATGTGAGGTCGTAAAAAAACACATTTTTTGCGCTACTAGACGGGACGAACCTGAAGTCCACGCGAACGAAGTCGCGGGCAAAAGCTAGTATCGACATATATGAGTTATGGAGGTGCCGTCTGTTGGAGGTTCCCGATACTTTGTTATTATGAAGGATGACTACTCGAATTATAGATCTGTGTACTTCGTTACAGGGAAGGATGGAGTAAAGAAGTGTATTGAAAACTTCATAAATAGAGCTGAGAATACTACAAACAATAAAATACACTTTTTTCGGAGTGACAATTTGATGAAAATGTGTTAACAAGATAGTGCAGGAACTGTTTGCTGAACGTGGTATCATACACAAAACCACGGTACCATATACTCCCGAACAAAAGGGAAAATCAGAACGGGAAAATAGAACACTAGTTGAAGCTGCGAGAACGATGTTATGTGCAAAAGGTTTACCAAAAAGATTATGGGCAGAAGCTGTTCAGATGGCGGCATATGTATTAAACAGGACAAGTAAAAGTAATGAGCCAGGAAAAACAACATTCGAGGTATGGACAACAAGCATTAAGATACAAATAATTTGGAACACCTGGTTTTGTCCATATTCCAAAAGAAAAGAGAAGAAAGTGGGATGCTAAAGGAGAGAAAGGAATAATGGTGGGTTATGGAGAAGACGTTAAGGGCTATAGAGTATTTTTCGAAAAGAAAAACTGTGTGGAAGTAAAGAGAAACATAGTTTTCTTGGAACAACCTGAAACAAAGACAGAGCAGGTAGTGTTACTGGAGCATGAATCGAATATACTTAAAGAGACTGATCAGGATCAAGCAGAAAACAGAAAGCTGGAAAGGAAAATAAAAAGTCAAATGAATGTAAGAGCAAGTAGATTCAGAGAGAGCGATCAGAAGTCTACGCAGTTAGAAGAAACTTTGGATTTATCTACAGAAAATGACACAAGTATGTATGTCCTATGTTTCAGTGATCAGAGCTTTGATGATGATGAAGAAGAAGAACATTGCAACGCCCAAAAAGTAACCGGATCCGAAAGCAAACTTCATTCTATACTTGTCATTATGTTTCTACTGAAGAAAATGAGCCCAAGACGTATCAAGAGGCCATGCAAAGGCAAGATGCCAGAAAGTGGCAAGAAGCCATAGAGACAGAGCTACAAACCCTGAATGAAAACAAAACCTGGGACTTCTGTGAAAAACCAGTGAGTAAAAAGACTGTCAGTAGCAAGTGGGTATTTAAAATTAAGAACTCAAATGGTAGTATTCAATATAAAGCTAGACTTGTTGCTAGGGGCTTTGAACAAAGTGATTTGTTAAATACATATGAAGTTTATGCTCCAGTGGCTAATTTGGCTACTTTTAGGTTATATGTTTCAATTGCCACAAAGTTAAACTTACCCATCTGTCAGAGGGATGTCACAGGAGCCTTTTTTTATGGGAGTATTGATGAAGTTGTATATTTACCCGAGGGTGCCTATAGTGGGGATACCAAAATAGTTAAACTAAATAAATCATTATATGGTTTAAAGAAATCACCGAAATACTGGAATGATAAATTCAACTCAGTGATAAAGAGGCAAGGTTTTGTAAGATCTCAAAGTGATACTTGTTTATATATGAAACATACAAATAGTGGTAATAGTTTTGTTTTATTGTTTGTTGATGACCTATTGATTTTTGGCAACAGTGAAAATGAAATATCTGACTTAAAATCATTGTTAAACTCTGAATTTAATATTAAAGATTTGGGATTAGTGTCAAACTTTCTAGGCATGCGGGTAGAACAGGATTTAAAAAATAAAGTCACCAAATTGAATCAAAAATAATATTTAGATATAGCGTTTTAGACTAAAATTTCTTTAAAAAAAATCACCCCGAACAAAATAAATATTTATTAGAATTATTACAAAGTATCAAAATTAAAAAAATAAGAACAAAATAATTTAATTGGGAAATTATTGGGCTCCAGGGATCAAAATAACTAACACTGAGTAAGATTTCTACAAAAAGGTTTATTCGAGTTATAAAACGCGGCGCGTTACACAAGATGAAGAGTAAGTGACATACCAGTATCCCTCTAGCGGCAAAAGCAGACAAGTTTTTTTTTTTTAAATTACTAATCCATGCAAAGGACATTGGTATTATAAAATTTACTACTTTAACACTCCCACTTAAATTTTATAATAAATACATTCTACTCTTTCAGATACATTCTAAAATACTTAAATAGTTTTATTACTATCCCATAAAACTACAAGTTAAAGATTCATGAAATTAACATAAGACTTGATCCCTATTGTGAACAAATTTACCAGTAGGTAAAGCCTTTGTTAAAAAAATCTGCAAGTTGACATGAACTTTCCACATATTTAATATTAACAATACTTTGCTCTACTTTTTCTCTTATAAAATTATATCTAATATCTATGTGTTTTGTTCTTTTATGAAAAATAGGATTATGTATCAGCTTAATAGTACTCTGATTATCAATACATAAGGTGACCATCAATTGCGGCTCATCAATATCTATTAACAATTGTCTAAGCCACAAAATTTCTTTGGTAGCCTCGCTGGCAGCCATATATTCTGATTCTGTTGTAGATAACGCAACTGTATTTTGTTTCCTACTTGCCCAGGTTACAGGACCCCCATTCATCATAAAAATGTAACCCGTATTAGATTTCCTGGAATCTACATCAGAAGCAAAATCAGAATCACAGAAACCAATCAGCTGACTATTACAGTTGTATGTAATACAAATATCTTTTGTTTTAATTAAATACCTTATTATTCTTTTAACTGCATTTACATGGTCTTTACCAGGGTTATTTAGATATCTACTAACTAAATTCAATGCATAGGAAATGTCAGGCCTAGATACAATCGATAAAAACATTAATACTCCCACTGCTTCTCTATAAGGAAAACTTGTTACATTTTCATTCAAGTTCTTTGTTAAAATAACATTATTATCAGCAGGGGTACTACAAGCGTTGGCATCAGACATGTTAACCCTCTGCGGCTGAGCTGAAATTATTGTATACATTCGACTGAGGTGGTGTCTGTCAGACGTCATTTTTAAATGTAAATATCTTATAAGTTTAAATAGATATATACTTTTTTATATTTAAATTACTTTATGTGTTTTATATAGAAGCAATAAAATAAAATAAATTGTTTGATAAAATGAAATTCTTATAGTTATAAAGAGTCTTTATTGAGATCAAAAGCTTGGTTTAAAGCTAAGTAGGTATTATAATATATATTTTTTTTCTTAATAAAAAAACAAATTAAAAAAACCTAACATTTTTTCTATTAGTCATTAACCTTATAAACTTTACAAAAAAAAATCAACGAGATCGTATGATACGTTTAGGCATAAATCAGTCTCAAAGTTACGGTACTTTTTTTACTCAAATTTGCAATCTTCGCAGATTTGGGCCGAACATTGCAGCAAGATTGGCTTATTACAGGCACAGCAGGCAAATATTGTATGACGTTTCAATTTGCTTGGACAAATGCTCCATAATTTTCTAGGCGGAGGTCCAGGTTCAGGTGCAGGTATATACTTGGGAGGCAAGTCTTTACCCAAAACTCTTTTTATGGTCAGTCGCAGTTCTCTTGGTAGTCGATCATTGTAGACTCGCTGGTTCAGACTAGGTAAGACTGCAGTTTGTTATTTGTGTGAGTGATTAAGGTGGCCACAAAATTAGGATTAAATATTTTAGACCATAAATCCATAAAACTCCGACATATAAGTGGTTGAGGTGGTTGAAATACCCATATTATGTTATGTGCGGGTGTTCTACTGGTCCTTCCAACTTCAGACCTTGACCACATGAATCCATTATATTATATCTGTACATACATACACATTTAATAAGTGGGTATTTATTTTATATAAGTTTATAATAATGTGGTTACGTCTAAGAAACTTCAGGCAAATTGACAACTGTTACTGAGCTAACGACTGATATACACTATGAAAACGTAAACATTTTTGGTAGGTGACGTCTGACAGAATCAACGCTTATTGCTGTACTTACGTCTATCCGACACCAGGTCTTATTCCGCTACACGTGTGAACTGCGTCACCGAGCTCGCTTGACTGATCACTTGCTCTCACCGTTTTAGGAAGGTACTGAGCGGGACAGAACTACATCACGCCATATCGCGGAATGGCAACGTTGTTCTTGGTTTGCGGTGTCTGAGAGACTACCACCTCAGTCGCAGAGGGTTAAATTTATTTATAATGTAATCAATATATTGTTTTTGACTGACAGTTATTGAATTATTATTTCTTGTGATTTCCATACCTACAAAAACATTTGCAGTTAAAACTTTTATTTTAAAAGTTTTCTTAAGATCATTTAATATATGAATTAAAGTATCTTTACTTTTAGATAATAACAAAGCATCATCAACATACAATATTAAAATTACTTTGTAGTTATCAAAATGACCAACAAAAATACAATTGTCTGAAGGACACACCTTAAAACCATATGTAGTTAAGAAAGAAGAAAACTTTTTGTTCCAACAACGCAACGAGAAGACTGCTTTAAACCATATAATGATTTTAATAACTTACATACTTGTCCTGGTTTGGCCTGCACTCCCTCAGGCACCTCCATATAGACATCCTCTAGTAACTCACCATAAAGGAAGGCTGTTTGCACATCAAATTGCTGGAACTCATACTGTTCCCGAGCTGCAAGAGATAATATGACTCTGATGGAGTCATATCTGGTTGTTGGTGAAAAAGTTTCCTTATAATCAACATCTTTTACTTGTGTGAATCCACGAGCACAAAGACGAGCTTTGTATCTGCTTATCTCACCATTGGGATTTCTTTTTAAACAAAACACCCATTTAGAAGTCACAGTTTTTTCATTATTGTTTCCATCTATCAGTTTCCAGGTGTTGTTTTCATCAAGTGACTGCAATTCTTCTCTAATAGCCTTCTTCCAATGTTGAGATTTAATGGCTTCTTCATATGAAGTGGGTAGTTCAAATTCTGTAAAGTTGGCTTCCACATGTCTGGCTCGTCGTGGTCGAAGTGTTATGTTTCTTTCTTCATCGCTTGAAATGATTTGCGATGGTTGATATGTCGGATCATCATCCCTGTTAGTGCTTTCAAGACTGGAATCCGTACCACTTTGCTCATTTGTAGATGTACCTGGCAGGTCATCATCATGAATTTCATCAGAAAATGTTTGTTCTAAAGTAGTTAAATCTTCCCTTTCATTTTGATATTCATCAGTTAGGGAGATTGAAGTATCATTCTTTCTCAGAACAGGTACATTGTTTTCATTGAATCGCACATTTCTGCTTATTGTGATTTTCTCATTTTCAACATTAAACATTCTATAGTTTTCATTTTCATATCCCACTAAAATCATTTTCACACTCTTTTTATCTAGTTTCTTTCTCTTTTCATCTGGTATATGGACATAACCTTCTGAACCAAAAACTCTTATGTGCCCAAGGGCAGGCCTGCTGCCATTCCATAGTTCATAAGGGGATATATTTTTAGTTTGACTGGATGAGCTTCGATTTAATAAATAAACTGCACAATTCACAGCTTCAGCCCATAACTTGAGTGGTATATCGCGGGAATATAACATAGATCTTGCACTTTCCATGATTGTACGCATCTCTCTTTCAGCTCTTCCATTTTGTTCAGGTGTGTATGGTGCGGTACGCTCATGAACAATACCTTCATTTTCCAAATAAGCTTTAAAGTCATTGTTTATGTACTCACGGCCATTGTCTGTGTGCAAAACTCTAACACCATGTTCAAATTTATTCTTAACTATTGCATTGTACCTTTTAAAACAATCCATAACATCACTTTTGTGCTTTATTACATATAAATGTCTATAACTTGTAGCACCATCCTTGAACAAAACAAAATATCTAGCTCCAGACACAGATTCATGTTCCAAAGGTCCACATACATCACTATAGGTCAGTTCTCCAGGTACTGTTTGTCCTCTGTGGGATTTGTGGAAAAGTAAGCGGCTCTGTTTGCCATACTGGCATGCTTCACAAATAAAATCAATGTTCTCTGGAAATGTTGCCGGAATTGCTCCATTTTTGCTCATATTTTGAATTTCTTTGACATTCAGATGTCCCAAACGTTCATGCCAAATTTTCAAACTTGATTCTGTTAGATTACAGTTTGTTTGCACTACAGTTTTAATATTTACTTCATATAGGTTATTTTCTTTCAATGTAGCACTCATGACAATAGTATTATTTTTCATTATTATGGCTTCATTATTTTGCTTGACAATCACATAACCTTTTCTTGTAGCCATGCCTTCTGAAAATAGATTTCTTCGTAAGTCTGGCACATACAGTACATTTTCTAAAATGCTTTGCTCCCACTGGCCGTTTACATACCTTTTAATCAGAATATTTCCATGTCCATGTACATTAAGTTCCTTTTTATTTCCCAATCTTACAATTCTATCGCTGTTATTCTGGTTATATTCTTGTAGTTCATTAAAGTATTCACGCCTATATGACATGTGGACGGATGCACCACTGTCAAGAATCCAACTATCAGTATCAACTTATGTTTGCAAACATTGTTCCACGCTAAAAGCCAGCATCTTTTGCTCTTGGGGTTTGTTCCCAGATTTCTTTGGGGCTCGACATTCTCTTGCAAAATGTCCTCTCTTGTTGCAATTGTAGCATACAAATCGATGTTGACTTTGTTGGTTAGATCGGGATCCTTTTTTCTCAGTCATATTTTGAGGCTTACGAGTATTTCGTGTTGAAGTCTGTTCCGAAGCTACTAAAGCATTCTCAGCTTCTTCTTCATTTGTTAAGCTAGCTTCTTCATCTAGTAATCTTGCAGTTAGGTTATGAATAGTCTGTGATTTTGGGTCTAAGGACAACCACGCTTGACGCAGCGATCTATATTTACCTGGTAAAGTACTTAATATTTTGGTCATTATAGCCGTGTTACTTATCTCTTCGCCACTTTCTTTTAATTGTTTGGCCAAATTCTTGACTTTAGCGATGTGTTGAGCTATACTATCAGCAGGTGACATTTTGTATTGGTAGAATTTTTCATGTACCATCATTTTATTCAATTCAGATTAAGCCTCATAGATGCTTTCTAATTTAATCATGACTTCCTTGGCCGTTTCGCAGTTTTCTATCAATGAAATTTGACCCAAATCCATCGAAGATGTAATTATGAACATAGCCATGCCGTCGTTCCTTTCCCATTGTGGTAGTGATGCATCACCCGCTGCTGGTTTTACAGTGTCTATTTTCAAACCTTTCGCTTTCAGGGCACAATTAACTTGGAACTTCCACTGTCTGAAGTCTTTGCCGCTGAATTTATCAATCCTCATTGAATTCGAAACTTCCATGATGACGTTTTTGTGAGGTTATGAACACGTTTAGCGGTTTTGATTTTACTACGAAATACTGCTCTTTACTCAGTTTGCGCGAATGAAGGTGCCTGGGCCCATAACCTATTGGGCTCCAGGGATCAAAATAACTAACACTGAGTAAGATTTCTACAAAAAGGTTTATTCGAGTTATAAAACGCGGCGCGTTACACAAGATGAAGAGTAAGTGACATACCAGTATCCCTCTAGCGGCAAAAGCAGACAAGTTTTTTTTTTTAAATTACTAAGCCATGCAAAGGACATTGGTATTATAAAATTTACTACTTTAACAGAAATGATAGTGAACGTCCGTCCGATCCGATGGTCGCAGCGCAAAGAGGCCGATTCCTGCCGGTGTCCCCGCTCTCCAGCTCGCCCTCCCCTCTCCGTCTCGCACCACCATCACGCCACTCTGACGTCACAGCCGAAGCCACGCCCCCTAGGGCCTATTCTTCAGCTAATTCGGCCGTTCCTGAAGTCGGCTCGTCCTCGACCGCGGCGTTTTTAGGCAGCATCAGACGTGATGGTGACGGTTGAGTGTGGACCTCCGCTTGTACTTCTTGTATGTTTGTCTCCGTGCTTTCCTCGGAGTCCAAGGAGTCATCGGCGGCACCTATTGGAAACATTGTTTGCATTAGAACACAATAAAATTAGCATAAAAGCCTACACTCATCTCTCACGCACGAGATGACAACATGAATAACGGTTTATTTTTATGTTAAACGGAGCCTAGTATATGAAACATAAAAATAGACACTTTTAACACTAGCAGAGCCCTCAGGTTACTAGTCACCATACAGAGCCCTCGGGATGTATGACTGGCAGAGCCCTCGGGATGTATGACTGGCAGACCCCTTAGGGTACCAGATTTCATCAGGTACAGAGCCCTCAGGATGTACCACTGGCAGAGCCCTCAGGGTACCAGATTTCATCAGGTACAGAGCCCTCAGGATGTACCACTGGCAGAGCCCTCAGGGTACTAGATTTCATCAAGTACAGAGCCCTCAGGATGTACCACAGGCAGAGCCCTCAGGGTGCCAAAACAACAACGCAGCAATAAGCGGTAACACAACTAGGTCATCAGAGGGTTATAAGTTAGAGACATGATTGCAAATTGTTTGATATCGTGGTACTCAAAGAAGCAAGGTAGTGTTAGTCTGTCTTCTACAGAGTTTGAATATGTGGCAGTATGGCTGCTGCTGATGCTTGTTGGCATAAATTTATTAAATGATTTTGAAATAGAGAAAGTTTGCCTGTAGTAATGTTTTGTGACAATCAGAGTGCCATAATGGTTGCTAACACTGACCATTATATTAAAGAGTTGATTAGACGGGGTAAATTAGTTTTAAAATATATTAAAACAGAGGATCAGATTGCTGATATGTTTACAAAAGCATTAAATAAGAATTTGTTGTGTAAATATGTGTAATATGTTGAAATATTGAGTCTGTTCATGTGTTCTGTGGTCTGTTCTGTTAACTTTTTCTAGTATACCTAGCTTAGATACCTAGATTGTTATAAAGTGTAGGGTATTATATTGAAGGGGTTGTTGGTATAGATCAATATAATTGGCAATACAGTTTTTTCTTTTTAACTGTAATCTATGGTTTGCTGCGCTGTGTGTACTGGAGATTTCATGTAGAAGTTTCTTTGCATCATTTCGACCTCGACTTTCGACGCTACGCTTGACTTCGCGCAAGTATCGATATAAGCCGTTTCATCGATGCCTTCAACATTGATAAATACAGTCGGTCGCGGTCTTATATCATTGCGTATACCCATTGAGCAAAACCCAATTGTATTCTCTTCGCGTGGGGGTTTTGTCTTCGCGCAGTTAGCGCATTGACATGCGCATCTGACATGATTTGCGTATGACATCTGGTCAACCATAGCAGGTGAAGCTAGGTGCAGATGGTGATGGCATTTGGGTTGACTGGCTTAAGCCTTGTATCTTCATCGCTGGTCGGACTGGACGTTTCCTGCACTCTTCTGTGGTATGCCCAGGGTAACGGCTGAAACCACATTTCTTCTTCGAACTGCCACGTTCGGAAGCTTCCGGCTTCTTTGAGTTGGGTTCAGTCTTCAAGTCCATGGCTAATTCTTCAACCTCTTGTGCAGCAATCAGCAGATCATCATAGCACGGCACGTTTATATATTATGCATGCTTTAATACTATAATAGTACTTAAGTTAATGATAATATTATTATTACTTTTTAATTATGTATGTACCATAGTGATGGATAAATAAAATGCTTTTGATTGATTAATAGATATTTATAGTGCCTTTTGGTACCTTTTCACGAATGCTGATGTGTAGCTGGCCGTTGTTGCTGTTCTGTATGCTCTGGTGCAGGTAATTGCGCGAACAGCGCCCTCTTCTGTGCGACGAAGCTTTCCGAAGGTACATCTGGTCCTTTTTTCTTACCAATGATTTGCTGATAAATGATGTAGTCATGCTTCTTTGGTGCCAATGCATTACGAAGACGCGTTCCGAATTGCTCCCAGGAAGTGACGTGCTTCATTATGCCTTGCCACCACATGGATGCGTCACCCTGTAGCAGTAGGAGAACACCTTCAAGGGCATCAGTATCGGTGAAATTTTCGATGGATTTGAACACGTTCACAGCAGACAGGAATGCTTCTACCACTTCCGTGTTCTTGATCCCGTTGTACCGTTAAGTGCAGGGTCAAAACTTCCATTGCGACTCGGTGTCAGTTTCGACAGTAGGTATTGGAATTGTTTGTCTGATAGTTGCACACTGATGTTGTTGTCGTTCTTCGTCTTCGTTG
This sequence comes from Pyrausta aurata, assembly GCA_963584085.1. Classification (NCBI taxonomy): domain Eukaryota; kingdom Metazoa; phylum Arthropoda; class Insecta; order Lepidoptera; family Crambidae; genus Pyrausta; species Pyrausta aurata. Next base: position 11,059,484 of record OY757267.1, on the reverse strand, counting down.
TTTCTTGTTGTTTCAATGTTTTTTTGTTGCTTCGACGTTTTTTGTTGTCTCGTTGACGCGATGTACTCGTATGTAGTGACACGTCCAAACTTGGTCACGTACCGCGGCTTGTGTTTATCGGCCCCGTTGGTCGCCAGTGTATTAACTGTTTAAAGGAACCGGAGGGCACATCACCGATAGAGCCCTGCGTCACAGCAATCTGAGGTTGATTCAATTTGAGATCAGCCCCTGTTTGTGTTAGGACAATGTCAACATGTGATACTGGCTTGGGCATACACTGATAATCAGACAGTACTTCTCGTAAGTCTGTCCTGGTACCCAAAATGTTCTGTCCATTCTGTCTAGCCACTTTAGCTATCTGTAGGTTTAAGTGGTTACACGCGACATGTGTAAACATGGTTAATGGTAAGAGCTCTCCTAGGCGCGGGTCGATGCCACGCATTTTCTGGTACGTCTCCTCAACCACGGGAATAAACCTTCCGAGATCGAAGTTCTGCACATCGCCTCTTTACATGAATAACGTGGTATTTTTAAAACCACAACTTTACAGGAAAGCAATTTCAAACAATTAAGTGTTGATAAATTTTAAAATATTGATATTTTATTTCAGGAAAACAATTTAAATGTAGAAGCAATTTATATTCTTTCTAAAACTAAGAAAAAGAAAGCACAGTGTGATCTGTTATAAGTTAAAAAAATGGTTTAAAAAAAACAGAATCACATGTCACGTTATTAAGAGCCATATGACAGTTTGGAGATTCTCAGATTTTACCTAATTTATCAATGTGTGTGTGCGATTTTATATGTCCGGGACACAAAAAAATGTTAACTGTAATTAAACAATTTTGATACTTTATCTCTAGGTAGTAGGCTATGCGTATGATGAACACAGCAAATGATGGTCTTAAAAAGTCGATGTGACAAATTAATGTTATACCAGTTTTTTTGTATTTGAAATACCTATTACGAATACAGTGAATACAGTTCGGAATCAGGGCTCGCGTCAATTCCGTTTGCGAACATTTTCCTTTTGATAAGTATATAACTAAATTCACAGATTTAAACACAAACGTACAGTAATAATAACGTAAAAAACTTACAGCATAGAAAAAACGAAATGCATCCAAAGGGTGAAGACATATAGAGGCGGGTAACACGCACTGACGTGCAACGACTAACCAGTGTTGTGCCGTGTTGGCTATTTCATGGAATTGAAATGCTTTATAGAGACTTTTCCGACTCAAGTCTTGATTTGAATCTTGTTTTAATCAGTCAGGTATCAAACGACTGCCGGGAGTCGCATAATAATGGAATTTCTATTGTGTCTCGTTCACACATACTTCACGAGTTAAAACAATTTTCTAGTGTCAGTCAGTCCTTATTTGGATTGTTGCAACGAATTTCTTAAATATTTTGAGATTAAAAATAGATGACTTGGCACATCACTAGTCAGTCATTACAGGTTGGTACCGGTTATCTGCCTCTTTATGTCTTCACCCAAATCGTGACTTCTCAGAGTAGGTATTTTTTTACGAATGTAAACTCCACGAGAAACGGGGACTAAGGGTTATTGGTGGATGATGCCATTGGTTCTGCGCTTGATCTACCACGTGTCATACCAGCTGGATGCTATGAGGATTTATTTACACATAAATGCTTTTTAGTGTAACGCTGTTCTTTGATATGATTTGTATTTTGATATATGAAATATGTCACAAGTTATTATAGCTAACATTCAGAAAATGTAGTTAAGAAAATTTCGATCAAGATTTCAAGTATTTCATGTATAACAGATGATAAACAAGATAATTTTTATTTAATTATTTGGTTTACACCGGTATTATATCATTTTGTCCATATACATTTTTCAATAATGAAATATCATATGAATATGGACTTGAATAGAACCATGGAACTTCATGGCATTTGCGTACAATTTGAATACAGGTTCATATTAACTACATACACATCGCATGAAACGCTTCTATTTAAACAAGCGTTTTACTATACAAGTTTATAGTTAGGTTGTGGTAGAAAGAAAAGTAATGTTAAATAAGCAAAATATTGCCCTATTTATTTAGGTTTAAACCATTGAAACACTGTTACTAGCGTATGGAATTAATGCCATGAACAAGTCCCACACAGTATGGAATTGACGCCAATGGCCAATGGTATGTACGTACAAGTGCGTAACAAAGGTTGTGGAACTAAATAACGCCTATATAAGGTCTATATTAAGAAAAACTGACCTTTTAATTTTTATCGTCCGTTTATTCTTATTCAAAATCCAAAGCACGAATGATGTAAGAAAATTTATAAACTTACTTGTTTACTACTCAAAGTCAAATACTTAAAACAAAAGCCCTTATTTGTCTTCAATTTTGTTGGGTTAATGGTCACTTCACCACCATACTATTTCAATAAAACCGACTTCAAAAACAAAACACATTAAAAAGTCTTAAATAAACTCTTGAAAGGACTCCATTTTAGGCAAACCATTTCTTTTTGGAGTCGATGCCCAGATAGACGTCGCTTAAGATTGAACTTGAGAGAGCCCATGCGATGGCACTGACTTCAAAAAGAAATGGTTTGCCTAAATTGGAGTCCTTTGAAGAGTTTTAGACTTTTTAGTGAAAAAAAAAACTTCGACCACAGAAAACTTTGCTTCATATCCAGCCTCGGCGTGCCCCAGCCCTGTTTTATAATAACTGAAGGGGTAAGAGGTAAATACCAATTCAACAAAGTAAATATCATGATAATCGGTCTACCGTTGTTGAACCATAAAGTAGTGTTACTGATATTACTTTATTTTATATAAATAAGGTTATTATTTGCAACCCCATACATATGCAATAGAATTGATACTATTGCCTATTCTTGGCCTTATTAATTCAGTATTTGTCTAAAATTGACATTTAACTGTTTGGTGATAGAAACAGTTTGCTCATCATATACCACAATTTTATTTTGGAGACAAATTTTTTTTAATTATTATTTTTGTGGATAATTTTGGTCCTAGTATCTGCACATTTTGTTTGATCAAGTTTCGAAAATACAAATTGTATATGATAAAAGATCTTCGTTATAACTCATGAACCTCTTGAAATAGTCGCCATACATATAAATCTTTCTTGTTTATAGTATTAACTAGCGGTCGCCCGCGGCTCCGCCCGCGTGAATGTCGGTCACCGCTGCAAAAAGCCTACCCAGGAAAGACACGGTCAGCAAACAAATGATTCCCATGTCAATTCACAGACACCGACACTAACTTCGACGAAGCAGTTACTATCCGCAGGCTGAACAGATTTTCTTTCTGTGGGTGTTAGTTGTTAAGTCCCGGAGTGCAACCCGTTGTTTTAGGATAAAAAACTTAAGCTATTATTGTAGAGCTTCTCTATACACAACATTTGACGTTACATTATTTTCTGGTAACAAAATATACTGATGCTCGGGAGCCCCGACCCCATGCGTAAAACATTCTTTTCGTAAATAAATTCCTTCTAATTTGAATGTTTGGCCCAGGGATTTGTTTATCGTGAGTGCGAAAGAAATTTTTAATGAAAATCGCGCCTTGGTAAAGCCTACTTCGCAACGGGCCGGCCGTGCAGCAGAAATCGTAATATGTATTTTAATTTCGCTATAACTTCAGAACCAAACGTCCAATTTAATATCGCTATAACTTCAGAACCAAACGTCCAATTTTAATCATTTAGAGACCAAATATTATTTACATTAACTGTACTTAGTGATGAAATAATTAATTTTGATAAGGATTAATAGCATGAGTAAAATAAACGCGTTTAAATGTAGTCCAAAAAATAATCAAGATTTTTCAATAAAAAAAATGGTTCTTGTGCCTCACCCGACATAGATAGGTATAGTATGTCGCGGACTTTTTTGTAGATATTTATAAGATCTACAATTACTTAGAACATTTTATGGTTCTATCTTTAATAGTTTAGGCAGGGTACGCAAAATAAGTAACTGTTTTGGTTGATTTTTTACACCTTGTGCCACCACCATCTTACGGAACCCTATTTTTGTTCAAAATTAAATATATCCTATATTACTCGTGGATAATGTAGCTTTCGAATGGTGAAAGAATTTTCAAAATCGGTCCAGTAGTTTATGAGCCTATTCATTACAATCAAACAAACAAACAAACAAACAAACAAAAATTTCCTCTTTATAATATTAGTGTAGAAGTGTAGATTATTAAGTGTAGATAAGGATTTCTTTCCATGCAAGTTTACATAACATTGATTAATCATTTAAATACAACTACTAATCGATACTTTACTTTTTTGTTATAATTAGAGACCATCGACGATCCAAATGCACTATGGCTTTATGCCTGTTGCATAAAGTCTCAAAGCGAATTGGTCGCCGTATAAAAATTGTGCAAAGAGTGATATTTTCAAATTTGGAATTAGTATCATACACGAAATAAAAGAGTAGCAACGAAGACAACGAGCGACACACCCTTCCCCTCCGAGCGCTCGGCGCTGTCTGTCAAATTTCGATCGAAGATGAACGTCCGTGACAGCTCCAAATCTCAAATTTATAGGTTACTTTAGTAAGATATTTTGAATATAGTGCAAAAGATAAAATCAAGAATTTAGATGCTAAGTCAAAGATAGGAACCTCTATAACATTGTTCAAATAACACACAATAAGTGCAATGTATCTCAGAGATAATCGCCTGCCTTTAGATGCGTCTTTTATGCCAAAACATGGTTTCAATTTTGTCTTCATTTGGAATAACCAGAGCAATAAATAAAAAAAACAGAGTCTACACCTTGTAGACGAACGTAATTCCCTTCAAGTTTATGTAATTTCGATAGCTGATGTCAACAACTGATCTAGAAAAGTGCACCAGAAAAACCGTCAATTTGGCTTCTATGATTGCAAATTACAGGCATTTTAAAGATTGAATCAAAAATTCAGAGCTTACATCTTATGTAGATAGCTTATTTCTACACAAATCAGTCAAAAAAAGTTGTCAGTTAAGTCATTTTTGGGAAGAAAACTGCACTTGAACTTTGTTAGAAGGTAGGTGACAGCAGCCTTAATGCAAATATGTCACAAAATGCTTGTTACATATTGATATATCACATTGAAGGTGTTAAATATAGCTGGAAGCCTGTGTGATAAGTAAAATAAAACACAGTGTCAAAATAAAGGTATTGTGTATTAAAAATACAAATTCACCAGAACAATGGCTTACCTAAAATTAGTTTAAGGCATAATAATTAATCATCAAGAGATCACAATCAATTACATGGTACTAAGTACTCGCTTTTATTAAAATTATAAGAAAACTTAAAATTTACTCCCATACAAATAAAATATCAAAAATTTTAAGTTATCTAAAAGTACCTAACTATCTAGTAACTTCTAACATAATTATGGCACTAAGCTTAATAGTATTAGAAATTCAAAATAGAAGTAGTGCCGTCATCCTTCATAAATATAGAATTACAAAATTATCTTTTAACTCTAATTAAAATACTATCATTTTAAACGTGCCTATTAAATAATAACATTTCTAAAAAAACAATTAAAAAAGTCTTTGTACTTAATCAGTCTTATTACAATGATTCGTAAAATGGCTTGTGGGTATCTAGGAATGAGGTTTTTATTAACCAAATCCATGAGGTCAGCTTTTTTTCTCTCGGCTAGTCCAGGTTTCTGAAGATAGGCTTTTTGCAAATTTAAATTAATGCTTTGGCTATTCTGATTTCTCTTTTTCTTCACCATTATAGCTTTCTTAAATAATTTATCACCATATGATTCTTTGTAAAATATGGCATCAGGATCAGACCTTTGAACTTTTATCATCTTTAGTCCAGCCAGTTTTACAGTATTATTGTCTTCATCTTTCGTTATTGCAAAGTTCATTTGAGTGCATATACTTTTCCAATCAAAAAAATCATCAAAGCACATTTCATTCACATGAAATGGCTCGCTTTTTTTCCGTGCCGCCTTGATAGCCCCGATAAATGCGTCAGGTGTATACATTGGTCCTGATCTCAGTTGCCTCTTAACTTCTCTTTCGATTTGAGAATGAGCTGAATCACCTTCGTTCTGCGTATGTCCTTTAATGAGGAATTTGTGGGTGATTGAATTGAGATTTGGTAAAGTTTTGACTGCGTAAGTGTATATTGAGATCATAAATTTATTATTTTGCTGTCCAGCACAATTGTCCGAATAAAAGACAACATCGAGATCTTCAGCCGTTGCGGAGATTTTTTCCAGGTATTTATAAACACAGGTACCAATTTCGTTGACACCTCTATTGGCGTTAGACTCATCCCATACGTAACTCTCAACTTAATTATTTTGTAAGTTATAGATAGTATAAAAAAGTAATAAGTACATTTAGTTTGGACTTGTAGTAAAATACTGATACGTCTCCTTTGGGGCATTGGAATACTGCTTGAAGATCATAGACTGCTACTAAGATATTTTTGTTTTTCTTATCTTTCTCTTTTTCAATGCGTGACAAAGTCTTTTCTTTAATATGTAATTCATAATCATGTTTTTTAGATTCTTTCTCTTCATCTGGGCTGTTTTTAAAAGCTTCGCATACATCGCATAAATTCTTTTTAGGAGTGAAAAATGAAATGTTATAATCTTGTGTGAAAATACGATAAAATGTTATGTAGGTTCCATAGAGGACGTTTTAAGATTTGCATTTTTCACATAATCTCTATGAAGATCGAGGTCGTCGATCGTCTATCTCGTCTAGACAGTTAATAAGTTCATGCAGTCGAGAAGTTAACTAGTCGACGAATTCAACTAGTCGATCGACTAGTCGATAGACGAAATTCAACGGTCTAGTTTCGTCGACGAGAAAACCTATGTCTAACACCAACTAGTTCGAAACAATTGAATTTGGTTGATGCTGTCTTCGAACTGGTGGGATTTTCACCTGGTGAGTTCATATATTGTATAAAAGGAAATTCAAGTTCAAATAAGTGGCCTTTGTATGGTTGTGACTAATTCTTTTTATTTCAGACCCAGCTTCTGCACTGCCGTCAACATCTTCAGCAGCATGTGGTATGTTGAGTTTCTCTGAGAACTATGTAAAAACTTAGATAGTGTTGTCTTTGTATAGTTGTGACTAATTCTTTTTATTTCAGGTCCAGCTTCTCCACTGCCGTCAACGTCTTCAGCAGCAGATGGTAAATAACGTTTTTCTGTGTAGGTACTACGTAGAAACTTAGTGATATCTTTGTATAGTTGTAAATAATCCTTTTTATTTCAGGTCTAGTCTCTCCACGCCTTCCTTCGACGCCCTCGACAGCAGCTTGCGGTAAGCCACGTTTCTCTGTTACACTACGCGAAATACGAAGTCTCCTAGAAATTATCGTTAAACTTTTTTATAGGATCTTTATTTGAAGACAACATGACCGAAGATTTATTGAGATGGGAGACCAATATAGGAGAAAACCCGGGAAGTGATGTTGAAGAGGTGGATGTTGGTCCATCTACTACCCACGCTGCTGTCAATGATTTTGAGGACCTCCCTCCTCAACTCCGCCATGTACTTAGTGAAATGGACAGCAGGGACGATATTGCCCTACGAGAACAGGCCAATGAAGATATGTTAGAGTTTAATTGGTCCAGTGACCCTAGTGTCTTCATTGGCCAGCGGGAAGTTTTCGTAGGGCAACCTGGTCCAACTTTCCCTGTGCAAAATTTGACACCAATAGAAATTTTACAAAAGATATGGGATAGTGACATTATATCCCTCATAGTGGTAGAAACTAATAGGTATGCTGAGGATTTAAAGAACGATTACGGTCCAAGAATTCTGGTCCTTTTTAGGCATTTGCATGTTGCAAAGTTTAATTCCGCTTCCAGTAGAAGCGGAAAACTGGAAACCTCGGTTCGCCTACCTCAGGTTTGGTGTCTTCGAGGAAATCATGTCGTTCAATAGGTTCAAATTAATTAAAAGATGCCTGCACTTTGTGGACAATTTAGCCTTGTCGTTCGATAACGGTACCCCGAACCGATTGGCTAAAATTCAGCCGATCCTTGACCATCTTTCACGCAAGTTTAGCTCTTTGTATATACCCGAGCAGGAAATTGCTATTGATGAGTCGCTTTTGCTGTGGAAAGGCAGATTGTCTTTCGCGCAACTCATCAATACAAAAGCTGCTCGGGTAGGTATAAAGAGCTATGAGATCTGCGAGTCGAAGTCGGGGTACCTGTGGTCAATGATGATGTATGCAGGCAAAAACCAAGAAATGCCACTCGACACGCATGATGACCGCGGAGACACCGAACCAGAAGGGGCGACATCCAAAATTGTGTTTAAATTGGTGCGTCCACTGCTCAGACAGGGGTACACACTGGTTATGGATAACTTTTATAATAGCCCGCTACTGTTCAGAGCCCTAAAATCACAAAATACAGACACGATGGGAACTCTCCGTCTAAACAGAGAGTTTGTGCCCGACAGTCTGCGCACCAAAACAAAGTCAAACATGCGGACCGGAGAAGTTGTGTTCAGTCAGACCAAAGACATGATCATTGCTGTCTGGAAAGACGCCAATGTCGTGTCTTTGATCTCGACTTTCCACGGAGTAGAAGTCGGCGGCAAGGAAAAGCACGGATATTACCGCTATAAACCAAAGGTTGTGCTTGATTACAAGCTGGCCATGGGGGAGGGGGGGGGGGGGGGGGTCGACAAAAAGGACCAGCTTTTGCACGCCTTTCCCGTGGAAAGGATTCGTAATCAAGTTTGGTATAAAAAACTTTTTCGCCGGCTTCTAAACGTGTCAAAACGTACAAAATGTTGTCATGAGTTCAAATATATTTCACTGTGATTTTTGAGACCCTTCGACCAAAGGCACAGCGTAGGACGTCCACCGACAAGATGGACAGACGACCTTGTAAAGATCGCAGGTTCACACTGGATGCAGACCGCTCACAACCAGTCGCTGTGGAAAACCGCGGGGGAGACCTATGTTCAGCTGTGGACGTCCTTTGGCTGATAATTATGATTTTAGGTATTATTCATAGCATTTTATATCTCTCACTAGATGGCGTTAGCGAGTCCATAGGATGGTTTTTATTTAAGTTGGCGGAAAACAACACTTATCCACTGCTATATTATTTTACCTTCCTAGCCTTATCTATAAAAATACTAATAAATAATCTCTGTGAATTTAAGTACTATTCTAGATTAAGTTACATTTACTTCCTACCTATTTTAATAATTGCTTACATAAAATTATTTTATGAGTGTAAGACTTTATGTAAATATTTATTTATTTATATTACCAAAGGTACGAGAGCGCTATCTCTTCATGATATTGACACATGTAGTGATAGTTGATTTTTGTTTTTTTAGTGTTTTGTCACTATACAAACTTAACAATATAAATTACATTTGTAAAAAGCAGCCGTGACTCTGTGACAGACATCGAACCCCATGTCTTACGCTATCCGTGCGTATGACTATACCACTCGGCCACCGTCATATTAACAAGCTTGTTGAATTTTGCAAGTACTTTCTTTTAACGCGTAGGCTGCGTGACCTCATCAATGTTGCATGTAGTGATATTGATTGTCACAGGACTGAAATTGCTATTGCAATGAGATAACGATCACGACACGTAATCGCGTTATACAGTTTGTTCAACTATTCGGAACAGTTCCAAGAAAACGGTTGTACTCGCCAGTTTTCAAGTTGCTATTGTATGAGTTTTTGAGTTTCGGATACGAGTGTCTGGATTTGTTAGGGCTGTTGTGCATAGTTCGGATATTCCACTCTGTTTTTGGGGATACAACATTCCTAACTCAAAGTAATTTGGTTTTAATAAATAAATAAATGCGCCGGAGAATACACCAATTGTCTGGTTTCGTGGTAAGGACAACGATTATGACGTGGGCGTCTCCTATAAATACTTAAATACATATAAACATCCATGACTTAGGAACAAATTTTCGTGCTCATCACATAAACATTTGCCCCTTGCGGGGTTCGAACCCCCGACCACTGGCATGTGAGCTTATACAATCGAAAGTTGCATCTTCCGCCACTAAATCAGGTAGTGAAAAGGGGATTCAAAGTTAAAATGAGGTAATCATGGCGGTGGGCCCCATGGGGTAACATAGGGATATACGACTGTTGTCTCTACCTTAAGTCATTATTTACCTGGTATCACTACAATAATGTCACTGAAAATGCTTTTATAAGTCCCTCATGGAGTCTTACATTACAGTTACATAGTTTTATCTTGATTTCATACATAATAACACATACAGGTGATACAGGGTGTCCCAAAAAATTGTGTCAAGCCAAAGTCCAGAGGTCATGTACCTATGTTCCGCGATTTTTGATGGTTTTCGAGTAATTATTTTTTTAATTATTATTTTTTTCTGTGTTAAGGCACTTTTTTGGTCACTGTGGCACGATTAGGAATTAAGGTAAAAATAAATAGTTTATTTTAGTTTTTATAGTGTTTTGTCACCATACAAACTTAATAATATAAATTGCACTTGTAAAAAGACAACTGTGACTCTGTGACAGCGAGGAATTGAACCCCGTGTCTTACGCAATCCGGGCGTATGCCTATACCACTCGGCCACCGTCACATTAACAGGCCTGTTGAATTTTGCAAGTGCTTTTTAACGCGTAGGTTGCGTGACATCATCAATATTGCGAGATTGCTCTCACAATATCCGAAGGAAAATATTTTTACAAATATTTTAAAAATCATTTAAGATGATGGAAGCCAATTTATAGTTTATTTTTGTTTTTATAGTGTTTTGTCACCATACAAACTTAATAATATAAATTGCACTTGTAAAAAGATAACTGTGACTCTGTGACAGACGAGGAATTGAACCCCGTGTCTTACGCAATCCGGGCGTATGCCTATACCACTCGGCCACCGTCACATTAACAGGCCTGTTGAATTTTGCAAGTGCTTTTTAACGCGTAGGCTGCGTGACATCATCAATGTTGCGAGATTGCTCTCACAATATCCGAAGGAAAATATTTTTACAAATATTTTAACAATCAGTTAAGACGATGGAAGCCAATTTATAGTTTATTTTTAAAAAGAAATATTTAAATATATTGGGAAAAAAAACATAACGCGAAAACTATCTACTAGTAGACATAGGTCGTCGACGGTTTTCTCGTCGACGAAACTAGACCGTTGAATTTCGTCTATCGACTAGTTGAATTCGTCGACTAGTTAACTTCTCGACTGCATGAACTTATTAACTGTCTAGACGAGATAGACGATCGACGACCGACACGTTATTTAGGAATTACAGTATAGGAAAGAGGTAAAATTTAGTATAAAATTAAATGATCTTCCCTTCATACTTTTTCAGGCTTAGGACTGACTGAATAGGCTTTCGCGTCTTTTTCAAAATGATGCCACAACTCACTTTTTCCCGCCATTACATTCAAATACTTTAGTAGGTATTGTCTACACTACACGATACGATCACTTTTAACTATCTTTATTTACATATTTACAAACAATAAGTACAATAAACACAACATTAAAACACGAAGTTTTACTAATTCACAACTATGCAAAATGCAGCGCGACGCGAAAGCCGAAAAATCAAAGTAAACAAACAAATTTATTATTTGTATTTTCCTACGCCAAGTGAAAAGAGCTCACATAAATCAACACACAGACGCACACATCTGCATTCAGCCACGTCATTCTCTCTCTTTCGTAACTACCACAATACCCTATCTTACGTCCCTCTTAGATTACATTTAACGCGAGTCAAAACGGCTTATCTCACTAGCGCGTATGTTGTAATAATAACGTTCCTAATCCGTAAAAAATAAGGTTCACTTTAGATTGTTTCGACGTAATCAACTACAGCAGCAAACGACGAAACGAGACGAGAACGAGTTTTTTTTTGTCATAATAACTTTCTTAATTATTGCCTTAGCCTTAAAGTTTATTTTAGATTATTTAAACGGGTTGTATTATTCGGCTACGTTAATAAGCGTTGCGTCGCATGTCGACTGTCGTGTCGCGCGTTGATACGAACATGCAGTCTACTCGTTTAGCAGTCTATGAATTCGACTAGTCGATCAGAGAACGGTCGACCGTCCAACCGTTGACGTCGCGTCGACGGTTGATTTAACTAGTCCGTCTATTGAACGCTCATGTCTATCTACTAGCAATAAGACCGCCTAAATTGTACTACTAGTGAATATAAGTATAAGATGCTTTCCTGTGTAATTATTTTGTTTATGGTGTGCACTAACATGCCACACATATTTTTATCAAATTTTGACATTTCGCCGTGTAACAATATCGTCCACCATTAGCGACGACGACAAATCATAAACAACATATTTAGAGCAAAAATATATGACTGAGTCGTGCCATATTTTATCCTCGGCTCTCAAAAAACAATAATAATTGTAAAAATATTAAAAAGAAAGTCCCCGTGGAACATTTTTTATCCCTAACATATTTATTAATTTGAATTCATTATCTGTGGGCAATATAAGATATACTCTTACTAATCCGTGGGCAATATCGAGTCAATCTGTCATTGTGTCAAGTTGATCATTTTGAGCCAAATCTGACATAAAATTGAGTGAATGGTTAGAAATTGACATATCTCGTTATCGTTGTGGATAAATTTGTCCAATGTGGTTGGCATGTTAGGGAATATGATAAAATAGCATAGATCGACTAATTTTGTCATGTCGATCGAAAGAAATAGTGTGTCATGCATGTTAGGCCTATTGATCTCTTTATATTATTTAATTTTATTATTTCTATACATACAGCGTTGCCACGGTGAAAAAAAAAGAACGTAAGGTAAAAAAAAAACAAAGAATTTATTTATGACAGAGTTTACAAGTTTCTTACACTTAAATATTTATGTTTGAAAGATTTATCTTTAAACGATCTGTTATTAAAACGAGGAGTATTGTAGATTCGAAATCTTACAAATAATTTCCTCAAGAAAATATTGGGAAAACAGTTGTTTCAACATCCTCCGGCATCGTTTCTTACTGTTTATTGACATATTGAGCGCGCGCAACAAGGAAATGTATTTAAGAAACTCTCACCTAGTTCCATTTTAAACGTTCGCAGCTGCTGAATTTTTTTGGCCGGTACCGAAGCTTTGAGCTGGTCTTTTTTGTATTGAAGCCAGCACTTGGAAATAATCTAAATCAATCATAGCTGACATTAACCTTTGGGTCAATTATTTGGTTCTGTACCTATTGGTTGCCTAACCCCTTCCATTTTCTGATTATAGAGGTACTGTCTGACAACTCTGGGCCGTGAAACGATCACGTAAACTTTATTTTTCTTACACCAGCGACGACAAGTATCGGCTTCAGAATTTGCCTACACAGAAGATAAAAACAAGACTGGCTTATTATCATATCATTTCGTAATGGCTAACTGGCTATCGTTTCAGACTAAAACTTGACTGCTTCCTCGTCCTCGATTTTTTTAATCTTTGACGAGCAATGGGTGCACTCCAGCAGGAATTATATTTTTCGTTACTGTTTCAGTCCCCTTGATGCCTCTCATAATTTAACACATCTAACTAATTTTCTGATGTGAAGTACATGTCAAAGTATTATATGACATGGCCTTGAACTAAATTCTTCGACAGCGTAAAGACAGCCTTCTCTCCTAATCTAAAAATAGATAGGAAAGCAGGTAAGCTGCTGCTGCTGTGTAATACTGCTATGTATCGTTTGTGTGTTTTGTTGCAACCAAATGAATATTTTAACAATGAATTTAACCTATCGTGAATGGGATGCAATTTTGAAAATATGGAACGAACTCACAAGATTTCACTTCCGCTATTAGGTACTGTGGTGTACGCGTAACCATCTTGGTTTTAAATTTGTTGTTTTCGATGAGTAGTGCTCCACATCGCCTCAGTGTGCATCGATAAATCGCTGCTTCAAACAGGTGATCGTCCTCGAATGGTCGCCGCCGCCATGCCACGCCGCCGTTATTCTTCACAAAATCCAAAGGCCAACTGCAGGTTGCACGGAGAAATTCCTCTATTCGTCTCGAAAATTCATGGGCAGGCACGAAGTACGGTGATGAAATGAGACGATGTTTGCTTGATGACAGGGTTTACTCGATAAACCTTTAGCCACCATGGTGGTTTTTTTTTGTCGCACAAGTACCGACGTGGGACCTGAGAAGCCGCGTAAACGATATCGAGTTTTGTCCAAAAAAAGAAAAATATTATATTATAAAACACTTGATATTGTAAATTAAGGATCACTTAATAAAATAAGGGATAAAAATTATAATCAACTTTATTTAACTTTTACATTATTTGACTTTAAATCTTTGGCTCTATTTTTTTTAGCTAAAAACGACTACTTCACGAAAAATAAGTCTTAAAACAAATATCACTTCTTAGGAACAACAAAAAATATATTTTCTTATACATTATTGTTATATCTATTTAAAAACAATCGAACAAAATTCTAAATATATCAAATAAAAAAAATGACCATCATCAAATTCACTCGCAATCAGGGCAGAGTTGTTTAGCGCACTGTAAGCAAACATGTTTTTTGCAAGAATAACACTGATATGTAGATTTTCTATTAAGTTTAGGTGGACAAGATGCACTTATTTTTCTTGTTTTCTCTTCGTTGGCTTGGAATTGAACTAAAAAAACTAAAAAATGATGATCGCAAGTGCACTCCTAGGTGGACCACGTGGGTGACTGATTTCACTTTAAAATAAATAAATGATGTATAAAAATTTTTCGCGCGGGATTGCTGTATGTACTCCGATAGAATATGAAATTATAAATGATACACAAGATTATAAGATCTATGTCGTCGCTTTGAATAAAAAGTTATGATGAATGAATGATGATGTTGAAACGGCGAGGCTTGTATATTTTAGTTACTTCCACAGTATTATGTCTTACGGTCTTCTCTTGTGGGGTTCTGCTACAGACATTGAAACCATATTTATTTTGCAGAAAATAGCCATTCGTGCTATTTATAAACTAAGTCCTCGTGACTCCCTGAGAGAGGTATTTAAGAAAATCAACATATTAACTGTGGTTTCGCAATACATTTTTGATGACAATATAATGTACTATAAATTGCACTTGTAAATAGCAACTGTGAACCTGTGACAGACGAGGAACGAGGTTCACAGTTGCTTTTTACAAGTGCAATTTATATTATTAAGTTTGTATGGTGACAAAACACTATAGAAAACAAAAATAAACAATATAATGTACGTTCGTAAAAATTTAGATAATTTTATGAAGAAAAGCGACATTCACCCATATAACACAAGAAATAAACACAAGCTTGTCGTTCCTTACTTCAGATTAGTTAAACTAGTAATTCGTTTATGGGAAATTGTATAAAATTCTTTAATAATAATATACCACACAATCTTGTCGAATTGCCGGTTGATAAATTTAAGAAACACGTTAAAAACACGCTTATGTCTAAAGGCTATTATAAGGTTCAAGACTATATAAACGACACGAATGTGTCGTCCGTACAGCCTGCACCGACTGATGTACTTACCTTTGATGACTTTGATTTTACGGCAGCTAGTGGTGGTGACTGAGTTTGTTCCGGCGTTTCTTCTCAGCACTTGCCTAATTGTCTGTTCTGTCTCGAAGCGCTGGTAGGGCCCAAAAGATAAGGAGACATGTTTCGGCCCTTTCAGGGCACATTTATTTTTTTAACTGTATATTTGACGTTCATAAGTGTCATTTCATGACCTAAATTGAAATAAAGATTTTGAATTTGAATTTTGACTAATAGCACTTTGATTGTCTAGGTGTAGGCACACTGATTTTTGATTTTAAACTTTCGCGTTGCATTGCAATAACTATTAAACATGACGGGTCTAAACGCGAATAAAAACTTATGAGTTGCTATTACTCACTGCTCGACGTTTCGGCGGTATTGCAACTGCCGTGGTCACGAGTCAACTGGTGGATTGCGACATCGCCTGCGCGAGCGGCCCGAAGTTTCTTCTGCCACCCTCACAACACGAGATAAATTGTCAGTATAGCGGCTTGAAGATTCTTCCGCCACCCTCACTACACTCGATAAATTATTGTCAGTACAGTCACCTCGACAAACAACACTCACGGTATCGCGGTTTGGTTTTGACGGCTTTACACGCGGTTTACACTTATTAATCACTGGATTCCATAATGGTGATAACTTATATCCATCATCCCGGTTGAAATTTCTGTATTTTCGAATTTCAACCGCTTCACGTATTATCCTAGTATAATAATGACGATCGGTGGAGAGGATTTTAGGATTATGTAACTCCATCCAGTGGTTAACTCCTTCCTCTATGATGTGCTCCGCCACCGCTGATTTATTAACCTGAAGATTTTTGACAGCTGTGATATGTTCTTTTACTCTTTCAGCTATTGACCTCTTAGTTTGCCCGATGTAAGAACTGCCACAACTGCAATCAATCTTGTAGACGCCTGGTGTTTGGAAGGGCACAATATCCTTAGGAGTTCGCAGAAATCTTGACACTTTGGATAACGGAGTATATACAGTTTTAATTGAGAAGTTTCTGAGAACTGTTCCAACTTTATCCGTTACACCTTTGATATACGGCAAGAACGTTGCTTGACGACTAACTTCAGGACATTTTACCCTTTCCTTTCTTCGTCTTCCTTGTCTCGGTACAGCGTATCCGTTATGACTGAGTACCTCCTGAACATGTGTCAGCTCCGACTGCAGGTGCTCAGGGTCACATAGTCTATGCGCTCTGTTGATGAGTGAAGTCCTAACAGATTGCAGCTGCCGAGGATGATGATGAGAAGTGGCGTGCAGATACCGATCTGTGTGTGTAGGTTTTCTATAGACAGAGTGAGCCAATTTGCCATCAGGTTTCACCATTACTTGCACATCAAGGAAAGCCAAGGATCTATTCTTTTCAATTTCGAAAGTAAACTTTGTTTTCTCGTGTATGGAATTCAAATGTTGCAAATATTGTTCTACTTCTTGCTGACCTCCGTTGATAACACAAAAAATGTCATCGACGTACCTCTTCCAGAGTTTCACAGTAAAAGGTCCACTAGCTAGTGCTGTCTCTTCAAAATGCTCCATCCAGATGTTGGCAATCACAGGAGCTATAGGACTACCCATGGCAACACCATCAATCTGGAGGTAATACTGGTCTCTAAATAAAAGGTAATTACCGTCTAAGCAGTTTTCAATAAGATCAATATATTCCTTCGGGAGCTCATGATCACAGAGTTTATCTTTGATGACTTCAAGGCAATCCTTTAAGGGAACGTTCGTGAATAGCGACTCAACATCGAAACTTACCATTATGTCACCTAGTTCAGTGTGTTCAGTGAGTAATAGCAACTCGTAAGTTTTTATTCGCGTTTAGACCCGTCATGTTTAATAGTTATTACACTGATTTTTGACTGAACGCACTAATATCACTTAATAGTTGCTTAATCCATATCGTCGTTCATATTGCAATTTGTTCTATGTCAAAAATGACAAGTTTACAGGAGGGTTAAAAAACCGCGTACTGGAAAAAAAACTTTTAAGACACTAAAATGTTTTTTAACTAATGTTTCCTAAACAGATTGTTCTTTTTAATGAAAATATTAAAGTCTCCATAAATAATTTATATTTTGTTATAAATTTGACATAGAACATATTGCAACTACAATTCGCGTAAAACTTGTGACATATAACATATTAACAGCTTATATGTATGAAATAATACACAGAGATCTAAAAAAAACAATTTAATATTAAAATAAACTTATTATTAAAATTCACAAATTATACCTACATGGCAAGGTAAAATGAACAAGGCGAGTCCTATTGCATATTATTAATTGTTTCGTTTATGAGGACAGGCACCAGAATCTGAACAATTATGTTCCAAGGAGTCATAAAAAGGGTGGTAATCTTTAGGAATCAGTGGTTTTAACTCTTGTAAATGTATAAACTTGGTAGTGTCAATAAGAAGAAATGATTGATAAAGGGTAGTATTTTCACTTCGTGTGTTTTTTTTGTTAGAGCGTCGTGGTAATTCTTTGAAGTCGTCCTTAAAGTCCAACTTATACCGTATGATTCCATCTGGTTTATATTGAAGGCTTACAATATCGACTACAAGTGGATCGCCCTTTTTGTTTCCAGGTCGTATGCTGGAGTACCTCCCACCTTCACATTTGCTGAAATCGCTGTAGCTTAGAAAAACTACCTTGTATGGTTCAGGCTTGTTTCTAGCGCTCTTGATTATGTTTATGTAGTCAGCGGGAATAAAAATATCCCTATGAGGTGGCAGTTTTCGTTCAATACTGCTATGTATCGAATCCACCTCCGGGTGTGCCCGGCTTCAAGGTATTTCTGCTCAATGATTATGTTCTTTTCGACTGCTAATTCAACTAGAGCATTAGACATATTCAAGGATCGGTTTTGGTAACCACACCCGTCACTCCACAGAATAATCTTTTTGGTATTTGGTGCCTTTTCTAGTTCTGCTTTCAGGTGTTTTATCATAATAGACGTAAATACGTCACTGTCTAACCCACCATTTCCCTCGTGCCAAAGATAGCAAATCACTTCTTTTGTTTTTAAATTATAATGTGTGTAATTATGAACTTTAAGTTTTGTTTTATAGTAAACAGCTGATGCCTGGATTCTTGGGCATAGAAGTACCGCTTGAACATCCATAGTAAATACTAATACATCATCTTCAGTGTTGTTATTGTCATTAGCCTTACTTTGTCTTGCTGTTGCTTTTTTCCTCAAGTGAATCCTACATTGCATTGATCTTTCCTGGGTTTGAAAATCGACAAATTAAGCTCGCGGTACTTCCTCTCAAACGAAGCAACACAATATAGCTTTTTATTGTAATTGGAACAAAACTTTTTATATTCAGCGTACAGATTGGCTCTAAATATAATTTTGAGGAAGATGATCTGCAATAGTGGGACTCTACTTTCGGCAGACTGTCAAAAAATTCTCGAATTGAATCGGATGCATTACTTACAGTCCTTGCATTACAAACATTACCATTTTGAGAAATATTAGAACTTTCTGTCGCAACTTTATTTGGAACAACCCAATCCCTCAGTTGTCTTTGGCCAATGCACAAAGTTTTCATAAACATTTGCTTACAAACATAGACTCTTTTAGCATTATCTTTCAAAGATAGGAAATATTTAAATGCTTTGTCTTTCCTACAACGCTTGAAGAACGTCGATGCTGTGGCGCATTTACACTTACTAAACTTCGGACGTATACTTGACGAGCTTCCCAAGAACTTAGTGCCCCTATCAAAAATCATTTTTCGTTCTTCTTCGGTTAACATTTCACATTCAAACCTTTGTTTTGGTCCCCCATGTTTCACTTCGATATGTCCACCACATCTTTTCTGTAAGCTTTTAGCTGGTCTTAACAGAGTTTGTTTGTACTTTCCATTACTATCCTTCTCAAAACCTTCATACTGTTTACCTTGTAACATAGCATTGGAGTTTCTTAATCTCTTCCATTTCGATTGATCTGCTTGACCCTTACGACAGCGTTTCCTCTTGCGACTTGCTTTATTCCTCCTAGTAAGTACTCCAGTCTCCTCATCAAGCAACTCTTCATTGGAGCTCGTACTTTCTTCTGAAGCATTAGAAAGAAAGCTAATACTTAAATTACTTTTCTCTAGCACGTAGTCTGAGTCGGAAGACGATCCTCCTTCGAAAAAGACCTCTTCACTAGACGTGCCACACTGCTGCAGAGTTTCATCTTCATAAAACTGGCCAGTAGCTTCATTAAGTCGCTGCTGGCGAGGATGTTGAGAGAACTTGTAGCTAGCTGTACTAACCGCCTTCCTCTTGATTTATTCATCTGTAACAACCAACGGCCAAGCCATGCATACCAAATAAAAACAATAATTCAAAAGGTTCAATGTCACATTTAAAACCAAGTATTGCGACATAGGTCTTATTGTTTTATTGGCATTATTTAAGAAAAAAGGTCAAAATAAAAAATAGCTGTTCATAGATTCGCACCACTATAGGTCTTAAGCGCTTAGCAGCAGAAAAACGCAGTCTAAAAGTTCAAACCCGTCGTTTTTCGTAGAAAGTTAGGTTAAGATTTCTCAAAGTATAATTTTAAAGCTAGGATATTGACGAAAACCAACTAAAACCACTCAAAATTATACATAACGTATTTTAATTATCAACTTACCTCAGAGACAATACACAATCACAATAATTTTCACTTGTTTTTTCTTAGAGTGATCCGTTGCCGCTCAAACTTTGACATAGAACAATTTGCCCTATGTGAATAACTGCCGTGTCAATCACGTGACATTTTGCAAGTTACAAACGCCGCGTTCCTATTGGCAGATGACATTGAACCTTATACGGTCGCGTTCACCAATACATTTAAAGCATATTTTAAAAAAAATTGACATTGAACAAATTGCAATATGAACGACGATATGGCCGCTTTGGTAGCAGCACATGCAGCCATGAATTCAGCCTCTGTAGTGGAAAGTGCCAATGTTTGCTGTCTTTGGGTACACCAAGTTACTGCAGCACCATTCTTGATAAAAACATAGCCAGTGACGGATCGTCTACTACTGATGTCACTTGCATAATCAGAGTCACTATACCCAATAATATGGCAGGGTTCAGGGGTTGCTTCGTAGGCAAGGCCATGACCATCTGTGTATTCAAGTATTCTTTTGACTGCATTCCAATCCAATGCGTGTCGTTATAGCAATTCAGAAAACGACTTACCAGACTCACAGCATACATTATATCTGGTCAGCACATTTTGATGGCTCGGCAGTCTCTGCACATTCCTTCATTGGATGGCCTACTTCCCCGCAGTGGCCGCAAGTGTTGGACTCCTCTCGGCATGATTTTGCTGCATGGCCATACTGCTGACTTTTGTAACATCTTGTAACGAATGTAAAGTCTCTCACAGGACACGAATACCAGTTTACAATAACCCTTTCATTCATAATAAGGGCCTTACGTATTTAGGCGGGGATCACGTAATTGTTGTATCACGTAATTGCATATCTCAGCATCATTTTTTACCGACTTGTGGCTTAATTTGATTGCTTGTCTTGAAGTTTATCCGTGATGTTTTGGTGGTATATACAGCTAAAAACTTCTGTCTCTTCCGTTGGTGTCGGCACTCCGATTACAACAATTCTGGGCTGACGTTTATGGTGCTCATCCAAAGTGAACACTTAGCTGGTCAATTGCGGAGACTGCTTCAACTTTTCAATATCATCCTTCTAGTCAGTGCTGATGATGACGCTACCATTCTTTGTTTTCCGAAAGCCTCTCACATGTAGCTTCATATTTATAGCAGTGGAATATATAGCTACTGAACTAAAGGTTGCATAAAGTTATTTGAACTCTTTTTAACCATATCGGCGAAAGGAACTGTGTCTGTTTAAGATCTTGCAGTTGTTTGGTGAGGTCATGGTTTTCTTTCAGTGCGTTTAAATCATAATGGGCTTTAACGGTTTTTTGCTTAACAGATTGGTATTGCACAACCAATTGAGATGTACCATGGCTCATTTTGATGCGAAGTAGATGTGATGTACGAGGAGTGTTAATATTAGTGAAAAGTCTTGAATCTTGCGAAATCTTGCGTATATTAAATTAAAGTTCGATACATTGGTTTCGTGCTCAAAAGGAAGTAGTAAGATGGCGGACACACGATGCAGATAGGGGGCGCAGTGTTGCCAGACTAAAAAATTAATGTTACTGGACAGCTCACTTTCCTGCACAGGTTATGAATCCTTACTTTTTGATCCGAGTTCAACTTCCCTTCTGAAGCAATTGTACATACTTCGTTTAGGCACTGTTCTATGCTTCTCATCTAGTTTTGGAGCTCTGGAGTAGACACTACTTCGATAGGTGCTTCTGTTTGTGGGGCGGGCGGCGGTTGTGAGGGTGAGGGTGTGGGTGACGCAATGTAGCAGGTTATTGTTAATTTATTATTCAATAAAATTGACACGTTCGATCACATGCTTGATCTCGAGCCGACCATGCTTTATAACAAGATCAAAAATGCTAACAAGAGCAACGAAAACAACAATAAACTTAACACCTGAGACACCCTGAAAACACAATGAAAGCATTCCTGTTTTCGAGAAAAGTGTATTTTTTTGTATGGGACGGAGTCTAAATTGTTGTTGATCGCGCGTTGAAACGTTTTTATTCTTAACACGTTCTATGTCGAGGAAAAAAAAGCATTGTCTCATTCAGGCCCGTCAGTGATGGTCGACATTTAGGCCTCGTCCTGGACGCCAGCGGGCGGAGCGGGCGGTACGGGCGGTAAGGCTGCGTTTCCACCAGAGATGTGCGAGGATGCGTAGCGAGGGATGTGTTTGTAAAGAACCAATAAAATCGCTTCATTTACCTCGCCTCGGTCAGCACAGCTCTGGTGGAAACGCAGCCTTACCGCCCGTACCGCCCGCTCCGCCCGCTGGCGTCCAGGACGAGGCCTAAATGTCGACCATCACTGACGGGCCTGAATGAGACAATGCTTTTTTTTCCTCGGAGCTAGATTTTTTTTTGCGCATATAAAAACAAGCGAGGAATGTGTGCGAGGGATGTGTACGAGGGGTGTTTGCGGGGAATGTGTGTTGAGAACGATGTGTTGCGAGGTTTGCGCATACTGTACCAGTCCATAGACGGAATTTGTTGGTAGTAGAAGTGCGCAAAATAGATATGGATAATTGGAAAAAGAAGATACTTTTATATTTAACAATTTGCGATATATTTATAATTTTGAACAATAGAAGAACACACAGGTTTTGTATACGAAACCATATAAAATATTATCGATAACATGGAGAATTCTTTATCTTTTTTATACGGCTGATGATGAAATATTCGAAAATTCTTATCGAGTCGATCTAGAAGTAACTTTTATGAGTTATACAATTTGATTGAGAACATTATCAAGGAAAAATACACTCACTACGGAGAATGCATCAGCACCAAGGAAAAATTGGCGGTATGTTTAAAGTAAGTAAAATAGTTTGAATCAATTCGTCTTTACGAGTATTAAACATTTCAATTGAAAAGTACAACA
The DNA here is from genome assembly GCA_963584085.1 of Pyrausta aurata. NCBI lineage: Eukaryota > Metazoa > Arthropoda > Insecta > Lepidoptera > Crambidae > Pyrausta > Pyrausta aurata. The sequence goes on along the minus strand of OY757267.1, from coordinate 11,036,389 downwards.
TAATCTGAAAAATAAGTAGACAACAAGTTCCTCTTCTTCATGGTAAATTAGGCTCTGTATTCGTAGTCCCCGGAGATGCTGGTTGTACGGCTTCCAGTTGGAAAGACGAATCTATTTGTATTCCTCGGAAACTTTTTAACGGCATCAATTAATTTTTCGTCCATTATGCCACGCAACCGTACGACATGCGTACGACTACAAGCGCTAACGACAGCAAAGTGAGACGTAAGCGGCAGGCAGGCATCTGGTCAGCTAAATCCCTGCTCCTTTTGCCTTGTTGTAATCTACGACAATAGTTTCTTCGTCGTTAAATTATTTTTGGTAACGGAATCAAAACGTGTTGAATTTTTTGTGGAAAGTACTAACACGTCTCACGTTTATCTGTCCATCGTAAAACAGTTATCCCTTCATCACTTTCTTTCGTTTGAACTGGCCTTTTTTCAGCTTTATAGACACGACAACTTTAGGGAAATGCTTTCTGGTTTTTCTCAAAGTTCCAATCAGATGTGTTTCATTTTTCAGTAGTTACCTGGCTAAGGGTACAATTGTGCACCAGTTATCTGTGTACAACGAATACCCTTTATTAAGCGAGTCCTGGCAAAAGGTTCATCACAACTTTTTGAGAGGTGACATTGATTTTTTCATTTTGTTTGCCAGTATATACATATGTAGCGTGTGTGTGTGCGTGTGTGTGGCACTAACTACACTCCGAGACTATCAGAAGGTTTTAGGGATTTAACGGAAACCACAGAGTCAGTTCACGAATGTCCGGATATATTGTTTCTTCATTTGGAGGTTACACAGTCCGAAAATAACTTATATGTTACGAGCCTAGTAAGTATGCCTAGGTGTGTCTAGATTCGGGAACGAGCGAGAGACGACTGGCGTGTAATCGCTGCGCGCCCGACTCGGTTCTTATTTTTGCTTACAACGCAGTAATGTAACCCTACACATATATTTATTTTAAAAGTGTAACCAGGTAAGGTACACAGTTTGAAGTGTTTGATTCCGTATTTGTGACGTTTTTGTTTATTATATTGGCGGAATACCAAGCGTCCACGAAACGGAACCATACTTTTATCAACGCATATATCTTGCCCAGGAATTCTTTTGAAATTTTTATTCAGCGATTTAGCATATCTTGCAAGTGCTGGGCCCCTATTTTTGATTCACTCGCGTAGAGATTTCTACTGATTTTCCTTCGCCATCTCAAAATCGCCATTTTTGAATCATCCGGTCGAACGAAATCCCCAAACGAGTGCCCCCGACCACTCGTTTGGGAAGGCGAGTGATAGAATAAACGTCAAAAAGATACGTGTTTTGTGTCAAATTATGTAACTTGCTTATTTCTTTAAAATTACAATTAATTTCAATTTAAAGTTGAATTTAACCGCATAAACAGGGATAATTTGCTTTTGCAAAGGTTTTACAGTCATGGAGATGACAGAAAAGTTGAAGATTTTGTAGAAAGTGCTGGTAAATGAGACATCAAAACAACTCGTTGCAATTAGCAGTTATTAGCTTAAATCTAATTTTTGATAGAATAATAGCTCACCAAAGAATTTATCCCGCTTCCAAGACCTATTATGGTCCCGAGAAGACTGTTTTGCCTGCGTAGCCTATTGCAATTAAGGTAAGTTTAAGTAATATTTATCTTGTTGAACAAATATCTTGATTATAAGGAATTAAAGCAGTTCGACTGTTTCCACATAAAGCTAATCTACCAATATTACTTACAGGGTCTTCCAGCCATTAATTTTTATTGCTGAATTCTAAAAGTTGCCTTGGAAGCCATTCAAATGCAAGGATTGCTCGGGCACAGGCACAGTTTCAAAATTAATCACTGAGAGCCTTGAATAGTCCTACAGTACTGAGACAGTGTGTTTAAATCCCCAAGAAACCTTCCTGATATGATGGCAGTATCTCGCAGTAAGTATTATGACATAAACTTAATTAATCTTTCTATTACCTCAATGTAGTTAAAGTTTTAATCTCTTCCAGGTTCCACAACTTTCAAGGACTACCAGATGTAGTAGGGTGTATAAATAGACTGCCTGCACTATATTTGCTTTAGACACTACAATAAATTAACTTAAAGTAGGTATTGGATTACCCGTAGATAAGTTCAAGTCAAGAGTACTTCGATTATAAAAGCATTGTAAAGTGATTGTATAAAAAGGATTATAATGCCAATAAAAAGTGCAAACAAAAAAATATTTAGTCATCGAATAAACGCCATGACAAAAGGGACTTTATTATTTTCCCGGAGCATTGGTAGGGTCTATGTTGGTTTGGGATGTGTTATGTGCTTCTAGTGAGATTTCATGCAGTAAAAACTCAATTTAGATAGCAAGATAACTCTTTATTGGACATCACAAAGGTCAGTTCAAATATGTTTACAGTAAATGTACAAAATAAATGTTTTAATTATTTTAATACATTTTTGCACTTTCGAATGTTTGTTTTAGTTTGAACACAACTTCAAAACCGAATGTCTGCGCAGAGTTACATCAACATTAACAATTTATTACTTAGACAGTACAGTCTATCTATAGTTTGTAGCAATAGTTATTGAAAAGCTTGTCCGATAAATATAATCACAAAATTTAAATTATCACATCAATAAATAATTACTAAAGCCACCTCTCCTATTAATTCATTTTCCTATTCCAAATCACAATTGCATTGTACTAACCTAATTAAAATATTACATTATATTTCGTCGCTTCATTCTTCAGATATAATAACCAGGTAGTCCCTTTTAGGTGCTGGCAACACTCGCACAATTTTAAAAGAAAGTATTTGAATTGACTATTGTAACTGGTTTTATCCCCGCCGCTCCTGTGCGGCCTCATTGCTAGCTCATTCCTTTTTTGTGCGAGGCAACGAGTGCACGCGCCCAAAATGCCCAAGCGTAGTAGGGAAGAAAAGATCGAACATTACGCGAAAATGATTAGAAGGTTACAAGATCGAAAAGAGAATAAGAAAAAAGTGTACCGCCGCCAGATTATAGTATCTGACAATGAGGACGATGTTCAATGTAAGTACAAATTACATATTAAAAGTGAATAACAGTGTGGAAATCTTTAGTATTCAAACCGACGTGTATGGATTGACTGCGAGTCAATAAATACAATAACAATTCATTGGGGTTGACTGCGAGTCTCCAACAATGTTAACTATACTTAAGTTATATTCTATAACAATTATGCCGCCACGCCCACACGGCGTGACCTAGTTTTTTACGTCGGTTGATGTAGGAATTAACTGCGAGTTAATGACTACGATTGCCTACAAAACATATTGTTCATTTGCGCTTTAATATATAGCCCTATAAAGTAAATTCATCCGATTAATTTCTAAAATAACTGAAATGGTTTATCTAAAACTATAATAAAATAAAAAATTCTTCCCACACCTCAATTTTTTATTTTTTGTTGTAGACAATGAAGAAATATCGCATGAAATTATTATGCTAGAAGGTCAACATGACGATATTTCTATACAAAACGACGATGTTTCTGCTCAAAACCTTGACACAGTATGTGCAACGGAGGAAACGGCAAATGAAATTCCCCCTGCCGAGCCTACCTTGTCAGAAGAACCTACATTAGACCCCGAGTTATTACTCGCACAAGGCGAAACGGAATCTGATTCTCCCGAGTATGGCGATAAAATCTTAGACAGCCAAGCCAAGTTATGGTTACCGATTTTGAAAAAGGTATTCCAAAGGAATCCAAAGACAAAATAGTCAAAGAATATTCCATTACTGACAACTGTCGGCTTTTACAAGCCCCGAAACTAAACGCTGAAATAGCTGCAGCCCTACCAGACATGGTTAGAAATCGAGATAAGAGCTCCCTCAAGGTCCAACAACAGCAACTCGGCTTAGGAATTACAGCGGTCAACAGGGCCATGGACCTGCTTCTAACGAATGGAGATAAAATACAGGCGATCAAACACTTGAGTAATGGATGTCGATTACTATCCGATTTACATTATATATACACACAAAATCGAATAAAATTGATCACACCAAGCCTTGACAAAACATGCCTTAACGTGATCAACGACGCTGAAAGGGATAGCACATTGTTTGGAGAAAAATTAGGCGAGAACATCAAAGCCGCTAAAGCTATCGAAAAGCAAGGGCTTCAAATTAAAAAAGTTCCAGCTCATAAAGCTCCTGCCACGTACCCGCAACCATCAAGTGCTCGTCCGTCCTACCAGGGAAACTGGCAGCCTCCTCCTCGCTACCCGTCGAACAGGGGCGAGGAGGGGTCCGGCGTCATCCCCCAGCGCCGCAAGCACGTCGCGGCAATCAACCAGCCAATACGAAGAACCCTCAACAGAGCAAACCTCGTGCCCAAGCGCAGCAGTAATGCAGGTACTACATGCTGGTCGTGTTAAACATTTTTACAATTGTTGGCTTAATATTGATCATATGATTGATGTTTTTTTAAAAAGTAGGCTAAGGTCTTGACATTAACAGCCAAAAAATTAAGGAAATCCATTCCGTTTTACGTGCGACAGTTACCGGTAACCAGGTCGTTGGTACCGGTATCTTTTTAATCTGTAGCAAATATACATACATTCTAAATTTTTAGTAAATTGGCAACACCGTAGACGAAGGATTCAAAAATGCGGAAAATCGCGTTCATGACGTGACTTAGGTTTACGAGTGAAATTTAAGCGTATACGTCTGGGATAAGTCATACGAAGGATTTCAAAAATAGGGGCCCTGAACGCGGTGAAGTCGTTCCGATTTATTATTATCGTCATCTTGGGAAAGGTGGATCATTTGTAATAGCAATTCAAACTATTTTTAAACATTACAGTTCGAGGAAAATTTCATCCGTGGACCAATAATCGGCAAGTTTCGGAAGCTTAACCAAACCCATGTAAAAAATCAAGCTGAAAAAACGTTTCATCTCAGCAAGGTTGGTTCCAGACCATGAGCATTTTTCGAAGCTTCAGCAGTGTTAGTTATCTTAGTTATTGCGAAAGCATTGGTACATCCAACAATTTCTTGTAAAATATTATCTGTCACCAAAAGTGCGTAAAAATCCGCTGGAGATTAATTAGTCATCAATGTGCGAATAGAAATCGGCATGCCACAACATTAAGTAAAGGGAAAACATTCCGTTGATTACCTCTGGGATCTGTCCACTTAGATGATGAACTACAGTAAAACCCGTTTTAGATGATTTCACAGGGACTCAACCAAAAACGCGTCTTAAGCGGGAGAGCGTATTATGCGGGATATAGGGAAATAAAAAGCCGGCCAAGTGCGAGTCGGACTCGCAGACTGAGGGTTCCGTGCCAATTTTAACTGAATTAGGGATTCTTACTTCCACTTAGCCAAAATACCACAATATTTTGTTGACGGCAAATATAACTTTGTTTTGCATAGTGTTTGTATGAAAGACAAAGTTATATTTGCGGTTGATAAAAATGTACTATATCTCAAAAACTGCTACTTCGATTTCGCTCAAACCAATTTTCGTTGAAAGTTTATGTTGAGATCTACATTATATATATTTTTCAAAATTTTCACTTTCTTAGTTCAAAAGTTAGATGGGGGGGGACGCCCATTTTACCACTTTGGAAGCGTCTATATCTCAAACGTTAGACTTTTAGAAAAAAATGGTTTTAGGAACCTCAATGTCATTTTAAAAGACCTATCCATAGATACCCCACACGTATAGGTTTGAGTAAAAAACATTTTTTTGGATTTAGTTTCATGTATGAGCCCCCCCAATAATATTATATTTTATTTTTTTTTGTACCTGAATCGGAAAGCGGTAATGGGGATACACCTACCTACCAAGTTTCAGCGGTGTGATGCTAATAGTTTCAGAATAAAGTGGCTGTGACATACGGACGGACAGACAGACAGACAGACAGACAGACTTGACGAAACTATAAGGGTTCCGTTTTTTGCCATTCGGCTACGGAACCCTAAAAACGGACCTACTACATACGTATGTATTAATATTATGTATTATTTGAAATAATCACTTATGGTGACAATGTGACCAATATCGGTGGCCAGTTGCTTAAACATTCCTGCCTATGGCAAGGCAATTTAACCGTCAACCGCACATCTTTACATACAAAACAATACTTTAAAAACAAAAATAATTTTAAAAAAATAGTAACTTTGTTCAAAATAATATACAAAAAGTAATTAAACACTCACTAAGGTATCACTTGGTAAACATTTGATATGATAATATCAGCAAAGAGATTCTTCGTTTTCTTCTTGTTCACAGATTTCTTTAACATATGAAGCGCCTGTGTCAATGTTGCAAGAGTTATTTACATCCAATTCGTTCAAATCAATTGTATCATTTTTATTATGTTTCAGATTTTGATTCGCATGTTGACTTCTCTCATATGAATTATTCTTAGCTATATTTTGGATGCCAGGTTTTTTGATTCTCAGCCGTTTTGTTGAAGTTCTTTCATTTTTATTGCTGCTTCCTCTTTCCAGAATTCTTCAAAACAATTTTGAAAAAGTTTTCGTTGATTTCTATGGCATATGTTTTATCCCAGGAATAAATTAATTCAAAGTAAAAGTTGAGTAAATTATTAAATGCCTTCAACAACCCAACTTTTACTTCATCACTTCTACTACCGCCTGTCCAAGAGCATTTGCATAAAAATTCACGAGAAAAAAACATGTCCAATACTTTGTATGCACATGTAGATCCTTTTCCTTCTTACGGTGAACATACAAAATAATATTGTTTTATAAGTTTGTTTTTGTCTATTTTGTTATACATGAAACATAGATGTTTGGCAAAAACTTAATAATAATAGATGGATCTATGTACTTAGTAATATATCAAAACTGTCTGTTAATTGTAATGATCAAATTGTTGACTATGATCTGATTGGAACTGGAATCCTTAAATTACAAAAGGGATGCAAAGCATATCATAAACTTTTACAATTTATTGCAACTAATGAATACCAATCTAAAATTTACCTACCGTCATTGAACTTTAATATTATCGAAGACGATTGCTGTTCCAAAAAGACCATCAATAATAGTTTACCATATTTGACACCCATTAAATTATCACATATTAACTTAGACTCTTTACAATACGCTTCTCATCGACTTAATCAAGCCACTGAAGAACTTGATAGAATCCAAAATCAACCATATTATGTCAAATATGGACACTATTTTAATATAATTACAACTCTGTTATCTTTGAGTATATTTAGTTACTTATGTTATAAGCTTTATAAATGTTTTTGTGGTAGTAATAAAAGAAATCGCAGGAATTCTACAGCTCCTAATTGTTGTATTAAAATATTCAATTCTTGTTACTCCAAACCAAATAACTCTGTAATGCGAGCTGAATCTGTAACTAGGTCAAGCTCAAACATTATCGATGGGCTACCACTCCCTAATAATAGCTACGAAATGTCCAATATCGAATTAGGGTCTAATAATACTTTAAACTCTCCTAGGCGTAATTTAGAATTTCAATAATACTTTTTTCTATTCCTTTTTATCCTTTTCTTGGAATCATTTCTCTGTATTCTAGTTAAGTTAATAGTTTATTTATATTTTTTTTTTATCAATTTTGGGTTCTTCATTTTAAGTCTTTTTTTTTCTTTTATATAACTTCTTTTTTATCAAACTGCTACTTCTCTTAAATATCCGTTTCAAATTTTACTCACATTCTTCTATCCCGAGTGTTCCGTCTTAATGGGGGGAGATGTCACACCCTATATTTTACGCCAATATTGCTGACTAAGCTTTGATCAATGTTCTCAATACCATCTAGTAACTGAAATATTGTGATCAGCAATATTAGCGTATAAAAACTCGCGGATTTCCAAATTTAGTCAGTCTGTTCTAGAGGTAATTTGTCGAATCGCTGCCCAACTACGGACCTGGTTTCTGCCTGCCGGTTGGCCTTCAGTGAGGAGACTCTGAAGGACAGGATCCCGGTACTCTACCCGTCTGTTGGTGCTAGTGAGGAGACTCTGAAGTTCAGGTCTCACTCAGTCGCGTTCCAAAAAAGAACTCAAAGTGAAGTGGCAGTTTAAACAGTTAAAGTTAAAACAATTGTAGTTAATATTATTATTTTAATAAATAAACATTGTGGTGCAAGAACTAAGTTTTTTTTTTAAAATTAAAGACTGTGCCCAGTGTAACAGTACGTTGCAAACAGAGTAATTGCAATTCGACAAACCTGCTCTAATTGGAACTGGCTCTATGTAAGGTCAGCCGATAATCCTGCTGATCTTTTAAGTCGTGGAGTCAAACCAGGTGAACTTATAGATTGTGATTTGTGGTGGCATGGTCCGCGCTTTCTTCAAAATGGTGAGCTTGATTTTTATTCTTGCTACACTGACTTGCCTAAGGAATTTCCTGAAGTGAAATCCGGTCTTGATTTGCCTGATGTGAAGCTCTGCTCAGTTTTCTCCTCCAATGTTGTGTGTCGCGATTTAAATAGGCTTGATTATCTGTTTAAGTGTCTGCATGAGCTCTCGGATATCAACAAAATGACAAGATTGCTGGCTTATATACTAAGGTTTTTAAATAATATAAGTCCTAACAAACAAAAGTTTAATACTGACTATTTAAGTGCACGCGAACTTAACAATGCACTATTGCTTTTAATAAAACGCGAATAACACGCCTTCTTTGAAGCTGAATTCGATTTTTTAAATAATGCAAAAAATGTTAAAGGCAGCTTAAGCAATCTGCACCCGTTCATTGACGAACAAGGGCTTTTGCGTGTGGGCGGTAGGCTTTATCACGCTGATATATCATATGATCACGAGCACCCTGTCATACTTCCAAAGGGCTCTTATATTACTGACTTGCTAATTAGGAGCGAACATGAAAGGCTTCTGCATGCAGGGCCCAGACTGTTGCTCTCAAGTCTGTCCCAAAAATACTGGATAGTAAATGGTCTTGTAGAAGTTAAGAAAATAACTCACAAATGTATAACATGTTTCAGACAAAAGGCCACTGTCGCCAAACAGCTGATGGGGTCCTTGCCTGCTGCGGGCGTCACTGCAACCAGCCGACCATTCGAAAAAGTTGGCGTGGATTTCGCGGGGCCTATTGATGTTAAACTTTCTCGCGTGAGGCGATCAGTTGTTGGTAAAGGTTATATTCTGCGTTTTCGTCTGTTTTACAACGAAAGCCATTCACTTAGAGTTGGCTTCAGATTTAACTACAGAAACATTTCTCGCTTGCTTAAGAAGAATGATATCGCGTAGAGGCTTACCCAGCGAAATCCACTGTGATAATGCTAGTACATTTAAATGTGCAAGGACCCAACTAGCTGAACTATATTCACTGCACACATCCCATAGCCACCAAGCTGAAGTGCAAAGATTTGCAACGCAGCGCGGTATTGACTTTCATTTCATTCCCAAATATTCACCGACGTTTGGCGGGCTGTGGGAATGTGCCGTTAAGAGCACAAAATACCATTTAAAACGGGTATTACATAAAACTGTACTGAACAATTACACACTGTTTTAACTGAAATAGAGGCGGTACTCAACTCGAGACCTCTCCTCCCTCTGTCGCCAGACCCTGACGACTTTTGTTATTTGACACCAGGTCATTTCATCATAGGTTCACCTTTGAATATGTATCCAGAAACAAATTTGGTTGATATTCCACAAAACAGGTTAAAGTTTTGGAAATTATGTACTAACTTAAAACAAATGTTCTGGAATACTTGGCATAAAAAATATCTTAGTTTATTACAAAATAGACCTAAGTGGAGAAATGATTGTAATGATATAAAAATAGGGAACCTAGTTATTTTAAAGGAAGATAATACACCTTCCATGTCCTGGCCCATGGCTAGAGTAGTAAAATTATTCCCAGGGCATGACACAAAGGTTAGAGCTGTAGAAGTAAGGACTCCTAATGGAAAAACGCATACTCGAGCTATTAATAAGTTATGTTTATTGCCTATTGATGATAATAATATGTAAATCTAAATTTAACTTACTTGCTAGAATGCTTAGATTATTATTAATAACTGTATGTTACAGTAAATAAGATTTTGAATTGTAGTAATTGTATTTTTTCATAAGATTAGTATTTTAAGAAATACCTATTTCAGCGTTTCGATATTGCCTTTCTCAGGCCGCAACATGTTGCATGGCAACATTAAGTTTTGTAAATTTTGATTCTATTGGAGTGGCAACACTCGTTCTCTTCCCGAATACACAAGCAACTCGATGGACGTGCCATGTTTTATTTCTACAAATACTACCAGCCGTAGTCACCTTAGCGCCTATAATTACACACAATCAAGCGGCCGCGCCCCAGTTATTTTACCATATTATGTCTAGTTATAATATGTTTAATTGTATTCCCTTTATATATCTTTCGTAGAAGATTATTAAAAATTGCTTAAGGCTAGAGCTGTTTCAATCTCACTTAATCTAATAAAACTCGTACGAAAGCTACTTACAAATATACTAAACAATCCAACAATATATATATGTAGAAAACATCCATTCAGTTTGATTAGAATTAGCTTCATATAACATAGTCTCAATTTTATTTAATCGTTCTTCGAACATGACTGAATTATTATAAATTGTTTCAGTGGTATTAATAAAGCTATCAAACATTTGTGAAACCAAAGTATTATTTTTTAATTAAATTATTAATTAAAAAAAATTACTTTGGTTTCTGAAATTACTTTGGTTTGGTTGCTGAATTAAATTCCAATCAAATTATTGATTGGAATTTAATTCAGCAATAAGTTTATTGTATCGTTGGGCATCTTCATAGTCAAGATTACCTGTTACAATTTTTATAATTGAGCCCAATGGATTAATTAGACCTCGTCTTTCACGTCGCGGCATAAGTTGATGATACTTTTCAATGGTTATATCGCGGACAAAATCTGTATGTGTTTTCATGCTTATATATTCCTGATAAGCTGGATTATTGTAATCTATTAAATCATTAAACTGTTTATATGAGGTTGATACATGATTTAAGTCGTCGAATATTTTCTCTAAATTGATGACCTTTATAATAGTCCAATGATCTATTTGAAAGAATGCCTGACCTTCCTTAATCGGTAATATTCCTGGATTGCCTTCAAGTGATTTGAGTTGAAAGGCCAACACCGGCGTCACGATCAGAAAGCACCACCTGTGGAGGGCGTTTAATATTTTTAATAGGTGCTTTTGTATCTCTCATGCCCATCCTAATTGGTACTACATTTCTCTCTATGTTTCCTACAACTTGGGTTTTATCGTATCTGGGCTTATCTTTACTTTTTCTCTTATTAACTCCCTTTACAAAAATAGTCTCACCCTTTTCAAACTCTATGCCAGTTTCTCCTCCTCTCTTTTCCCTACTCTCTCTTTATTTGCCACCATATTATCCGCTAAATACTGATATAAATAAATAAATAATAATAATAAATAAATCATTTATTCCACTTAATACAGTCACAGTTACATATTGACCAAAACTTCCTTTTAGGAAAGAAATATTCCTGTGCCAGGAAGTATGGCTCTTCTTTAGCTTAATCTAAGTTAATATTTAATTTACACAAAAGAAAATACAACTAAGAACAAACAATGTATCTCTGGTACAATTTTATAAGCAAATTTTGAATCCACTACAAAACAAAACAATATATCCTTAATTTGAGGGTACACAAATAACTATTTGCATGACTTATACCATGGTAACGCATCAAGTTTTACTGTTAGTGATTAGGGTGTGGTACAAGTGAGTAGCGGTTGCCTTATTAAAATAACAAATAGACATTAAGTGGTTTGAATTTTGTGTAAGTATCTGCTGTGCTTGTGTGTGTGTGTGTGTGTGTGTGTGTGTGTGTGTGTGTGTGTGTGTGTGTGTGTGACAGTGGTGTGTATGCGAGTGTATATATGTGTTTTGAATGTGTGCATGTTCTTTTTTTTTTAATTAAAATGTATATGTTTAAATGTATAATTTATATTTATTTAGTATATTTTAAAATCTGTTCCTTTTCATTGTAGCTGACTGCATTGAGCCACTCAGTCACTATCTTTTTACACTCGTAATAATTTAGGGGGTAAATATTTAGTATTTTATTTATATTATTGTAGATATGAGCTGACTGTTTACTAAATTGGATTGTCGCAAAATATGTTTTGCAATCACAAATTTGCGCTGCTTTATGTTTCCTTCTTTTACCCATAAAGTTATTATCATATGTTAATGTTTTGTGGACCTTTAATGTAATTAATAAAAGATATAGTTTTCTTACGGATAGTAATTGTGTACTACTATAAAGCATATGTGTTGGATATCTACGGGGCTTAAAATTCATAACTTTCAGTAGTGACCGCTGTGCTCGTTCGATTTCAAGGAACTTAGTTTTGCCGGTCCCACCCCATATAGTTATACCATAGCCCAAAACTGACTGCGCCAATGCTTTATAAATCGTTTTGATTAATTCTTTGTTAGTGACATACCGTAATCTTTGAAAAACCCAAGTTAATTTCCTAATTCGTTTACTTACAAACTCAATTTGTGTATGCCAAGATAATCTCTGGTCCAAATAGATACCTAGATATTTAATTTTGTTCACTTTATTTATCAAGGGACAGTTACAATCCGTACTACATTGTGACATATTTTTATTCAAGTGTAACTTTATACTAAAGTCTAAACCCGGCTGTGAGAATATAAGAATTTAGTTCGCTTAGCATGGTCTTTAACGAGTTGTTGCATGTACGCTTTCTCAAAATTAATATTGTAGGGAGTTTCAGCATCGGTATGACCAAATACGACTTCAAACGGAGTCAGTCCTGTGACAGAATGAATAGTGTTGTTGTACGCCATCACTGAGTATGCCATAACTGACGCTGCATCAGTACATTTACGCTCATATTTCGCGAGTCTATAGATTTCAATAATAGTTGAATGGAAACGTTCAATTAGTCCCATAGAATTTGGGTTATTTGGCGTGCCGATGTGAAGTTCAACATTATGTAAACACAAAAACTCTTTAAGTAATTCGTTATTGAACTCGGTACCCGAGTCGGAACTAATTTTTTTTGGAATACCGTAAAAGGAAAAATATTTCATGAGTGCTCGTACCACTTCGGGGGTTGATTTATTAGATATTTCCATACATTGGCCTAGCTTGCTGAATGCGTCAATCAATGTTAAATAAGTGGAACCTTCTATCGAGAAGAGGTCGATAAAGATTTCCTGAAAAGGCGCATCTTGTGTTTGACTCAATTGTAAAACAGGTTTTATAGGTTTTCTATCATATTTCATTTTACGACACGCTTCGCACGAGTTGATGATTGCTGACACTGTTTCCTGCATGTTTTTCCAATAATAATTTCTACGAAGTCTGACCAAAGTTTCCTTGATACCACGATGGCACGTTTTTCCTTCATGATATTTTAAAACAACCGCTTTTTGCTCATTTTCTTCTTCAACATAAACTACGCGTTCAGTACATTCGTATAGTTGCACCATATCCATTTTGAATAGCTGTATAACTAAATTGCTAAACTGTTTGCGATGTTCATCGTGTTCGAAATAGATAAAGTATTTAATTTTTGGCCTAATGTATCGCTTCAGAAAATATTTTATTAATTCCGTATTATTAACGGGTAAAAACACTTCAAGGACTTTTTGCTTATCTCTAGATAAGTCGCTGACTTGCATTTCGTCTTTATGCCAAAAGAATACTAAGATCTGATTCGGCTTCGTATCTATAGCATCTTGTAATATTGGAATACCTGTTAAGCATGGGCGTTTTCGTTTTTCTAGGCAAACCGTTAAATAACCGATATGTAGTATGCATATCGATATCAATATCCGTTTTCAGATATAGATATCAGATGAAACTATCCCGGGATTTATATATACAATACTACACCTAATTAAACGTCTATTAACACTAATTATTGATATACGATACTGCACTAATTTGCAATTGCATCATCAACATTCAACAAACAAAGATCTTAGCAATAAACAAATCGACCACAGCACGCACGTGCTACTCGAGGTCAAGGACACGCCAAAACTAAAAAATATTTACCTAATATGTCACCAAATACACCAAGCAATAACAAACATTAAAAGTTACAGTGAAAACTCAACCTTACTGCAATGATATTACGTTCATTTTTGCAAATACACTAAGGAAGATTATAATCACCGACCGACAGCGATACCGGTATCATATTCGCTTCATCTCTTGTACTCCTATTTAAGCATGCGCGAGTAAAAGGGACGGCGCGAATATGGAGAGCCAACGAAGTTTCGGCTACGATATAGTTTTGCGTAGTTTGCGTTTTGTCGTACCGTTATGGTTTTTCATAACTTGTATCCGAGTATAAGTTTTGCGTTTGCATCGGTTTTATAGTTTTTATAATAACTGTTACGTAGTTAAGGGTATCGATATGATATCGATATGTAAGTCATATCGGTTTTCAGTTACGTTTTGATAAAACTAACTCATGCCTAATACCTGTGGATTCCAAATCCACAGCTGAGTGAATCGTTTGCGATTTGGTACTTGTATCAGAAGGTGATGGTACTGGATATTGTAGTTCATTTTCAAAGACTGGTGAATTAGGGATGTTCACCGGACTATTTGATGCTGTCCTACTTAAATCTGATATAGTAATAGTGGACGAATCGCTAATTGCATCCTTTTTAGTAGATAATTTCACAATTTCTTTAACCACGCCTTCGAGATGTTCCCTAAGTCGTTCCTCTTTTTCATCCACATTTACTTTCATTGATTGGCCATCTTCTTCCGACACTAAAGCATTAACTTTGATTCTGGATAGGGCATCCGCGTTAGTGTTCTGTTCGCCTTTTTTATAAATAATTTCAAAATCAAAATCTTGTAATCGTAGTCTCCATCTGGTAAGTTTACTATTCGGATCTTTTAATGAGTTAAGCCACGCTAAGGGCCGATGATCAGTGTAAATATAGAATTTACGTCCGTACAGATACGGTCGGAAGTGTTTTGTTGCCCAAATGATAGCAAGTAACTCCCGCTCAATATCGTGATTCCGTATCACTTAACGTACGGCTTGCGTATGCCACAGGCTTATCGCTACCTATTCTTCCTTGCGACAGTACTGCGCCTAGGGCTACGTTGGACGCATCCGTCGTTAATATGAATGGTTTTTCATAATCTGGGTATTGTAGCAACGGTGCATGCGTTAAAAGCTCTTTGCATTTATTAAATGAATCGATGTATTTTTGATCAATGACAATTTTATTCCGCTTCTTTAGACATGAAGTCAGTGGTTGTGTGATTTTAGCGAAATCCTGTATAAAGCGTCTGTAATATCCCACTAGACCAAGAAAACACTTAATTTCTGTTGTAGTTTTCGGCAACGGAAAGTCTAAAACAGCTTTAATTTTATCATTATTTGGCTTAAGGCCATCTTTTGTTATAGTATGACCCAGATACAGAACTTCTGTTCTCAAAAACTCCGATTTGTCTAGTTGTACCTTTAGATTTGTCTTTCTGAGCCTGTCAAAAACTGACCGTAAATTTTGCATATGTTCTTTCAAACTGCTGAAAAAAATGATGATGTCATCTAAATAGACCATGCAGTGTAGTCCCTGTAGTCCTCTTAGGACACTGTCCATCGCCCTCTGGAATGTTGCTGGTGCAGTTTTGAGACCAAACGGCATTCTAAGAAATTCGTAGTGGCCATTTTGTGTGCTAATTGCTGTCTTTTGTCTGTCGGACTCTTCTATTTCTATCTGTTGGTACCTACTGGCTAGATCTACAGTGGTGAGATAAGTACTTTTACCTAACTTGTCGAAAAGGTCGGTAATGTTCGGCGACGGGTACTTGTCATCTACTGTTATGTCATTCAAGCGTCTGTAATCTACGACCATTCTATACTTGACTTCACCTGACGCGTCTGACTTTTTAAGTACAATGTGTACTGGTGCGCTCCAAGGAGAATGCGACTCCTGAATGACATCATTTTGCAATAGTTTTTCAACTTGGTTATTTATTTCTTCCCTTTAAGCCTCGGCTTGTTTGTAGGGCTTTACGTAAATTGGGTCTTCATTTTTTGTCCGTATATGATGTTTGACTTCATTAGTAAATGTCAAGGGTAACTGATCGCAATAAAATATGTCTTTATATTCGTTACAGAGTTTAAATATTTTTTCTCGTTCTTCGTCGTTTGTGTGATCTAGTCTTACCTTAGCCAAGTTTTCTTCCAAAAGTTTAGTTGTTTTTAAATCTGTATAATTTTGGGTATAATTTAAGTTTAAATTACATACTATTTCTTCGAATTGTTCTGCTTTCAGTGGCTGTGTTAAGGTCAACGTCATCTGATCCTCTGTTGAATTTTGAATCACTGTCGTAGCATATCCGTTAGAGCAGTTTACCATTGCACTGGGCATTCGCACTCCGCTTGTAAATTCTCTAAATTCGAGGATTGCGTCACCTGAATGTTGGTTAACGGGAACTTTAACTCTCTGTTCTGTTCGCGGCGCTAAATCAGACATAATTGAGGTTGTTATTGATGATTGGAATAGAAGTCGTTTTGGTTTGCAAGACCTGGTTCTTCAGATCAATTACAGCATCGAGCTGTTGTAGCAAATCGTTTCCTATGAGCCCTTCATAACGAGCATCTACGTCATACACATAGAATTTGTGACAATCTAAGCTCTGAAAAGTAGGCAAAAGAGGAATTGTTATGGTTTCGTCGTGTACACTTGACGCGTGAGTACTCACTACTTGAAATGGTTCCTTTTGAATAAATTGTTCAAAGTGTTGATGAGCTATACGAGGACTGAAGAATGATCGCATGCTACCTGTGTCAATCATCATTTTAGCGTCTATTTCCTCTAAGTATATGTAGGCTAATTTAAGATTTGGATCACAATTTATTTCTACTATTTCTCTTTCGTCTTTTCTATCGAGGCGTCTTCGCAAAAATTTTGAGACGCATCTACTTGTTCATTATTTTCAGACTCGTTCGCAGTGTGTTCCGCATGTGTGTAATAGTTTAGTTCGTTATCTTAATCGTAAGCCGACTCGTTATCGCGTGATACACGTATAAGTTTTGCTCTTCATTACCTCTATATTTCGCAATAATATATTCGCACTTTCTAATAAAAAGATTTAAAAGTTTTTTATCACCACTAAACAACGGTATTATTCTAAGCATATCGGCCGGAATTGTAACGATAGATTCCGTAGTAGACATTGTAAAATAATGTAAGGCACAGAGAACGCAATGTCACTAACGTTTTATATAAAAAATAACACACACGGTAAAATAACACGATTCTTAATATAAAAGACACACAAAATTAATTACAGAGAATTTGCAATAATTGTTTGAGGTATAAAACACTTATTCCAAAGAAAATTAATCATTTAAATTACTTTTTGCGAGATATATTCTTTCTATTCATTTAATTTATATTTATCACACTTTATTATCATTGTTTATTTAATAAATAACAGAAAAAAAAAATATTTACATTATATATAACCCTAAATCTAAAGAATAAATAAAAGAAAAAAATAAAGAACTTATTATCATTATCAACTTATTATCATTTACTTTACTATTTTCCGTAACATTTGACACATTTATTTAAAACACAATAGTGAGGTTTCTATACATGAAATTACTTTGTAAAAATCTATTTTTGACACAAACACTGGAGGCCAGATAAACGTTCATACACTGACATCCATCCTACTACTATTATAAAGGCGAAAGTTTGTAAGTATGGATGTATGGATGTATGGATGTTTGTTACTCTTTCACGTAAAAACTGCTGAATGGATTTGAATGAAACTTTACCACAATATAGCTTATACATCAGAATAACATATAGGCTACAATTTTTGAGGTTTCTAATGTGAGGTCGTAAAAAAACACATTTTTTGCGCTACTAGACGGGACGAACCTAAAGTCCACGCGAACGAAGTCGCGGGCAAAAGCTAGTAAGTTATAATGAGAGAAGTCCTATCTCAAAATATCACTTTTAGGAAACTAACGTAGATTTAGGATGATGAGGGAAAGGATGGCGAAAAGTCTTACCAACCAGCCAGTACCAAAGAGTGTAGGTTTGTAGAAGAGTGGATTGCTTGCGGATCGTCGTGGACGATTGAAAAAATACGAAAATGAGTCTGGTTAACAACTATAATGTGAAATAAAAAATACAAAAATAAGCTTAGCTATGGTTTTAAGTATTGGGAGGACGGAAGCCGAATGTCGTTGCTCGCCGCTGTATGGGTCGATCTCCGTGTGTCGCTGTGTGCGTGCGGGCTTTGCACACATGCTAAGCGTTGACATCTTGCCGCCCAGGAACGAAGTTTTGGTCCTCCATTGGCAGGGGACACAATCGGTTGAAGGCCCGTCGTAGAGTACCCGAAGTGGTGAGCACGTCGGCCACGCGGGCGATGCCGTCGGAGCCGGGGAACAGACGCGTCACGCGCCCAAGCAGCCATCTGTTAGGAGGCAGCCGGTCGTCCTTTACCAGGACCAGCTCGTCGACTCGTAGTTGATCACCCTGTCTCTGCCATTTCTGTCTGGTTTGCAACTCTGTAATATATTCTTTATAAAAACGAGTCCAGAAGTGAAGTTTCAATTGTTGCATTCTCATGTACCGAGACAGAGTAGGTATGGTCGAAGCGTCCTTGATCTTAGGAGAAGGCAATACTGTTAATGTTCGTCCAATAAGGAAATGTGACGGGGTTAGGGCGGTTAGTTCTGATGGATCAGACGATGTTGGAATAAGAGGTCTTGAATTTAAAATGCCCTCAATCTGTACAAGAATTGTATTCATCTCCTCGTGTGTAAGACCTGTCAAAGATAACACTCTTTTTAAATGATATTTAAATGATTTTACGCAACCTTCAGCTAGTCCATTGAAGTGAGGGCTATAAGGAGGAGAAAATTTAAAGTTTATGCTTAAATTGGCAGCTTCGGAACTGATTATGTCTGAATTATGTTTAAGAAAGTTTGAATGTTCGTTGTACGCGCCTACAAAACATTTTCCATTGTCTGAGAAAATGTTGAGAGGTTTGCCTCTGCGAGCGATGAATCTGTGTAATGCAGATAGGAAGGAATCGGTACTCAAATCAGTTACAAGCTCTATCTCGTGTGTTCATAAGTTTTGAGACGAAAAAAAAGAGGCATAACTTTTTAAATAATTAACTTATATTTCTAAAATTTACAGTGAACACTAAGTAGATAATAATCAACAATAAAATATATCTATTATTCAAAATGTCCACCCTTGTTTTTAATACAGGCCCTTAGACGATTTGGCCAATCATCAATGGCGGCACGAATCTTTTCTAGCGGGATTCGCTTTGCTTCTCGAACAAGAGCTCGCTTCAGTGACTCCAAGTTTGGGTGGGACTTCTGGCAGGCCCTGAGCTCTAACTCAGTCCATAGAGAATAATCCAGCGGGTTGAGGTCGGGGCTGGAGGAGGGCCATTCGTTCGCCGCGATGAAGCCGGCACATTACACGGCACACGCAATTTACACGGATTTCCAAAAGGCATTCGATAGAGTTAGCCACAAGGTTCTTTTTTGTAAGCTTGAATCGATGGGCATACATGGCTGTCTACTTCGCTGGGTTGAAATCTTACCTAACGAATCGCAGTCAACTTGTAGCGCTAAAGGGTTACCAGTCGCAACCAGTCCCGATTACATCTGGTGTCCCGCAGGGTTCGCACTTGGGTCCCCTATTTTTTATTTTATATATAAACGACCTAATACCGAAGCTCAAAAATTTGGCGTTACTCTATGCGGATGACTTGAAGATGTACTCACAGGTTGCCACAACGCAGCACTGCCTCGATCTTCAATCGGACATAGATACACTTCTTGACTGGTGCAAGCGGAACGGTATGACACTGAGTGTCGGTAAATGTTCTGTGGTGACGTTCACTCGCGGCAAGACCCCTATTATTTACGAATACAACATTGAAGGGGTACCTCTTGAACGTAAACTAGCAGTCAGAGACCTGGGTGTTGTTTTTGACTCTGAACTTAGTTTCAGAGATCACTACGAAGTGTTAACCAGAAAATGTGGTCAATTATTAGGTTTTATATGTCGCATGTCTAGGGAATTCAAATCGCACAAAAGCGCCGTCCTCTTATTCCGCTCTCTACTGTTAAGCCGTCTCGAGTATGCATCTTCTATCTGGTCACCTCAGTACCATACGCATATTGATAGAATAGAGGCGTTACAGAGGCGTTTCCTTAGGGTGCTAACGTATAGGCATGGACTTAAGCGCGAGCTGCTCACTTATGGAGATCGACTACAGTATTTCAAATTTGATAGTCTTCACAAGCGTCGCAAGGCACATGGGATGTTTTACTTGCACAAAATCCTGAGTGGGTCAATATCTACTTCAGCTTTATCAAAAATAAGCATTAAAATACCTAAACGCTCTCTGAGAATCCCACGAACATTCGAACTGCCTCTCTGCACTAGCAACGCGTCATCTCACAGCGCTATGCATAGAATCTGCCGCGATTTCAATGAGCTCACATCGACGAGGTGCCTGACATCTACAACTTTTCTTTAAACAAATTTAAGACAGTTGTCACCAAATTGCTACCAGAGGAGTCTTCTGTCATTGGTTAGCCTTTGTTAAATTAATTAATTTTTAATCTGTAATTTAAATTTTATTCATAATACTAATTTATAATTAATTACCATAATTTTATAGTTACCAATTTAATTCAAATGTATCTTATTTAAGCGATTGTTAACTTGATTTGCATGCTGTGTGCACTCGCTCTTGGAGATGCAACAAATCATAACCTTACGAATAGATACTTATGTTTTGTAATGGTTGTAACTCTGTTGTGTGTACCAAATAAATAAAAATAAAAAAAATTAAAAAAAATTCCCTCAACCAAGCTTGGGTGGTTTTTGCTTTATGGGATGGTGCTGAGTCTTGCTGGAAAACCCAAAATTTGTTGTTAAATAAAGTATGAGATAGGGGTTTCACAACAGGCTCTAAGATGTCATTTTGATAATTCTTGGCTTTCACCTTGACGCCTTGTTGACAGAAATGGAGCGGAGTGACACCTTCATACGAAACTCCCCACCATACCATCACACTTGCCGGATGATGAGTACGCGAGACATTCCGTGCTGAAGCTGGGACATCCTTGCTACTTTTGGCATAGACTTTATTGTTTTGTCGGTTGAACTTTTCTTCGACATTAAAAAAATTTCTCATCGGTGAACAGTATCTTCCTCGCATCGTGTCTCCTAAGCAGTAATGGACAACGTTCGCGTCGCAATTTACGAAGCCGATCGTTTAAAAAGTGAACTTTTCTACGGCTATACGCCTTTACCTTAAGATCATATTTCAGTATTCTGTTGACTGAAACGCGCGAAATTTTAGTCTGCAGAGCAATTTTTTTCTGAGTGCGACATGGATTTCGGCGAAGTCGCTCTCGGATGATTTTGATGTTCGCAGGCGTCCTTACAGAGCGTGGCCGACCACTCCTTTGGCGATCTTGCAAGGAACTTGTCTCATTGTATCGTTTGATAGTGTAATACACGAAGTTACGGCTTACGCCAAAAGTTTTCACCCCACGGAAAATCTCCATTGGTGTTTTTCCCGCCTTAAATAGCGATATCACGGTCGCACGCAATTCTTTAGTCGCCTCCATCACGATAAAATTGACAGAAATAAATTTGAAAGTCAAAGGTATTAAAAGAAAACATTCCAAATTCAAAATTGGAAAAAGAATTAAATAGCAGCCAGTAATATTTAATTTATTTTTTTAACTACCAAGTTTGTCTCAAAACTTATGAACACACGAGGTATATGAACTGCTTTTATGGCCAAGCAGATAAAAATGCAAAGATATGATTTAATCAAACTACTACCTCTTCCCTTTCGGTTCAGGATCATGATTGGACCCGCATAATCTATGGCAGTACTAGAAAATGGATAATCAGCATGCAAACGTTGCTCAGGAAGATTGCCCATGATAGGCTGCTTAATTTTACCTGAAAAACGACAACATTTTATGCAGTCATGAACAATATTTTCCTGGCGAGATTTCGGCCACCAAGAACCCAAACTTTGTGACGTGAGGTTGCTAATAAAAGTTGGGGTCCCGCGTGCAACAACAACATATGATAATATCTATAAATAAGCTTGGTGAGATGATGAGATGAATGGAGTAAGATGGGGTGCTTAGTGTCGTAATCGTAAAATGAATTGGACAACCTGCCTCCTACTCTCTACAATAAGTCATCATTATTGTAGAATGGATTTAAATTAAGTAACCGGTTTTTATTTGGAAGCTGCTTTCCATGTTTCAATAAGGAATATTCTTCAGAAAAACTTTCCATTTGAGCAAGTCGACACAATGAATTAAATGATTCAGCTAGTTCACTGACCTTTAAATAGCTATTAAGTGTCTTATGCGGCGAACGGCAGTTATTAATAAATCGATGCACGTATGCAAAAACGCGCTGCAATTTAAGGAGATTGGAAAAACGTTTTATAATGTTTGAGAAATATGATTCGGAAATCTCTGTGTTTACATGACATTGTATCTTAAATTCAGGCAGTTCACATTCCTTAATGACGCCAGGATGCGTAGGCCAGTTTGAATTATTATCACTAGACAAGAAGGTAGGACCATGCCACCACAAATCACAACTATCTAATTGTCCGCACCACGTGACCCGATATCAGCTGGGTTTAGGTTAGTAGGTATGTAACGCCATGAACTTGGATCGGAATTATCTGTTATTTCCTTGATACGATTATATACAAATGGTTTAAGTAAATGTGCCCTTGAGGATTTTATCCAACCCAGGACAATGGACGAGTCACACCAGTAAATACAATTGTCTATTTTTAGACGAAATGAAGATTTAACTTTATCAGCTAGTCTAGTGGCCAATAAGGCGCCAGAAAGTTCTAGCCTCGGCATTGTCATGGGTTTAATAGGTGCAACCCTGGTACTGGCAAAGTAAAGTCAACAAGTCCAAGCTCTTAAACCTACCAAGCCGTAACTGGATAAACAAAGATATTTTAGAAGAAATAAATAAACGCAACAAAATATGGAAAATTTATAAACATAATCAAAAAGATATGACACTAGAAGAAAAATACAAATAAGCCAAGACTAAAGTGAAAAAAATCATACAAAAATCCAAAAAGATATACTACTACAAATATTTTAAAGACCATGCGACCAAACCAAAGAAGATGTGGAAAGCAATTAATAATCTGTCTGCAAATAAGATAAAAGATGCGAGTGGACCTAATAAGCTTCAAGTAAACTCAAAAAATATAACTGATGAAGTTGAAATCTGCGAATGTTTCAACAATTATTTTTCAACAATAGGTTCAGTATTAGCGAATGAAATCCCAAAGTCGTATCTATCTGATGCAAGCTCGGCTGCAAATTCGTTAAAATCTTCTGAAAACGATCTTACAAATCTAACACCAGCAACCACGGTCGAAATTAGTAAAATAATCGATAACCTCGACCCAAATGCTAGTTTCGGCATCGATGGAATCAGTACAAAAGCTGTAAAATCTATCAAAAGGCTAATATCTGCACCACTCACTGCCTGTATAAATAATTGCCTAGGTCGTGGAATCTTTCCAGACAGCCTTAAAGTGGCAAAAGTATCGCCAATTCACAAATCCGGTAATAAATCAGATCCATCAAACTACCGCCCAATATCAGTTCTGCCCGTGATTTCAAAGATTTTTGAAAAGGTTGTTTATTCTCGAATTGAGGAATACTTAAACTCCAAAGAGTACTTTCGTAAAAAACAATATGGTTTTCGACCAAAATCAAACACACTCTCGGCAACCGTTGACCTTGTGACAAAAATTAAAAATAACATTGATGAAAAAAAAGTTGTTCTTGGTGTGTTTGTTGATCTCAAAAAAGCCTTCGATACCATCAGCCACGGCAAACTTCTAAAAAAACTAGCAGAAGCTGGTATCACTGGTAAGGCTTACGATATTTTAAAATCATATTTCGTAAACCGTAGGCAAATAGTAAGAATAGGGCAACATCAGAGTTCATCTTGTCCAATAACGTTCGGTGTCCCTCAAGGATCGATTCTTGGGCCTTATTCTTAGTGTATATAAATGATATACAATATATAGGGCTTAACGCAGACATCTCTTTGTATGCGGATGACACTAGTTTGTTCTATTTTGATAAATCAATGAAAATCATACGATCTAAAGCACAGAAAGATATAACATTATTAAATAACTGGTTTTTGTCTAATTCTCTGACGATCAACGCAGCCAAAACGAATTATGTCATATTTAAGGCAAAAAACAAAAATCTAGACGGTGACGTGGAACTACGGATAAACAATGAAAAACTCAATAAAAAAATAGTGAAAAGTATCTTGGCCTTACTTTTGATCACAACCTTAACTGGAAACAACACATAATTAAAGTAAAAACAAAATTAACATCATTGACAGGTACTTTACGTGGTACGATAGCACGATGCCTTCCACATAGAATCAAATACCTTATTTACAATACATTGATCAAACCCCATATAGACTACCTAATCGAAGTTTGGGGAACAGCCGTTAAATCTAACTTAAGTGTCATACAAATTGCTCAAAATAAAATAGTTAAAACTTTATTTCATTACGACTTTCTCACATCCACACAAGAAATATACGAAAAAACTATAATCATGACCATTAAACAAACTTACACATACTATACATGCATACTAGACATATACATAGAGAATGCCATACGGCATTAAGTCCACCTTTTGTACAGTTTTTGGTTGTGCAATAAAGTATAAATAAATAAATAAATAAATAAATACTAATATAATAATCAATTATAAAATCCTAAATAACCTAATTCATTCATCACTATCCTTTCGCAAAAAACATCAATTTCAAACAATGAAACTACGCAACGCAAATCATTTAACACGTTCCGGGACACTACTCCAGACACAATAGATGTTTTATTGTTTTCACGCCTGTAGGCGGGCACTGTCCCGGAACGTGTTAATAACACGCCCGCCAAGAACTAATTACGGTAAAAAAAATATTGAATATGACGGTGTTAAAATTTATAATAAGCTACCAACTAAAATCAAGGATGCAAAATCTATAGTAAGTTTTAAAAAACTGCTTCGTAAACACATTTTTAATGCCGATGTACTTGAAATGTAAATCAAAAGTTTCCCAGAATAATACCACTTCCAAAACACAAAAATTCTTTATATCCGTGGTTGCTGATGTAGTAAACAACACGCACCGAACGAACGACGATTTGCCAATGTTTCCGACTTTTTACCAACCTACCCGTTCAACAGTAAACAAATCTGTGTGCGCCCACATTGTTGGCATAGTTATTTATTAATTTTATTATTACTTAAAGTGATCGTTAGTCAGTAAGATAATTATAATTAGCTATTGTTTTCTCAAGAAGTGAATTGTTGTAATTCTTTATGAGAAATAAAGTTCTTAAACCGTAAGGATGGCGAAAAGTCTTACCCACCAGCCGCTGCACCCATAATCAGCACTCTTTACACCACACCCGATATTTAACAAATTTATTTGGTTCGCGGATTCTTCAGTTTCACTGTCGTTTCCGTAAATTTGGTGAATTTAGACACAAACAATCCGATCCGGCTGCGCCAGTTACGTATCGGGAGCCGGGTGGGGAGTTTTTAAAAACTAATTAAATTAATTAAAATGCGAGTAACTACTGCATCGATTCGAAGATGGTTTATTACTGACAACTTTTTCTAAATACAGGCACGGACAGTTGAACTATAAGATACGGCTTAGTCGACTATAAGATATATGAGCTTGCCCTTAAATATGCTGAGCCAACCCTTATCTAAGACAGAAGGGCCAGGGGGTTCCATAACTACCTTCCCAATATTATTATGTACTGCTGAAGGTAATCTGTCAATGTCAACTATATTTTTGTATCTTTGTTTACCAATCTTTAAAACGAAATTGCTCGAATATTTTGACTATGAATTGATTTATTAACAATCTAGTGATTCGGACGTGAAAGGTCATAGTGACAGTGAAGAAGACAAAAGATCACGCTGGTGATCACAGGGTAATCAATTTTGATTTAGACGTCTACAAATGGCAAAAATTACTTGTACTTCCTATTGCAAAACTAACAGTTTGAAACAGACTAAATTCTACGACAACTTATCAACATAAATATGACTCACCAAAACATGAATGAAGGGCACATTTGTTGCGAGAAAATGTTTGGAGTTCTACCAAACTTCCATGTACTTGGGCGTTTAAAACCCACTACATAACTTTCGGACAGTGTACAGAATGTGATGCTGAAATAAAAATTGTAATCCATTAAATCACGGACAAAATTGCTCACTGCTGGTATTACATATCACTCTGATATTAGAAATCCGTCTTCATCAAAAGTAGAAAGCAGTCTTAAAACTTTAAAAAGATATCTAAAATACTAATTTATTTTACTTGACAACGGAGTGTTACCGGTTACCTTACTGGTTGATAAATTAGTAACTAAACATTCTTAATATGTTACGGGGGAAATCAAATAGGCCATATCTAATGACAAAAATGAAGTACTAGGTTTAAAAAAAAAATAGAAATATGCGATGATTCTATTTTCTCAGAAAACCCCAGCTTCACAGAAAACTAAAAGAACTTAGGCTCAAAGACTAGCTAGAAGAAAGATTTAACTAAATATATACCTTTGTTTCAAAATGAAACTAGTAGTTTAACAAATTCTAAACTGACGAACACCTGTGCATTTGATGCTGTATGCCAAATATTTGGCGCGGCGCGCGACGGTTTTGCTGTGAGTACAACAGTGTTTATTAAATCTGGATTTG
Organism: Pyrausta aurata; assembly: GCA_963584085.1. NCBI lineage: Eukaryota > Metazoa > Arthropoda > Insecta > Lepidoptera > Crambidae > Pyrausta > Pyrausta aurata. The sequence continues at coordinate 11,009,494 of OY757267.1, read as the reverse complement.
ACGCAGTTTGTCCCATTCGCATTTGGTCCCATTCGCATTCGATCCCATTCGCATTTGGTCTCATTCGCATTTAGTCCCATTCGCAAATGGTCACACACTTAACGCCTTAGAAGGCTGGCACTGCCGACTAAATAGCTTCATAGAAAAATACGAAATATTCATTTACAAACTGAAAAATTAAGCAAATCATTCGGACATTCAAATAAATAAAAGTTTGTTTGGAAAAGACAGTCTCAGAAAACCCCAGCTTCACAGAAAACTAAAAGAACTTAGGCTCAAAGACAAGCAAGAACAAAGATTTAACTAAACATACTTTTGTTTCAAAATGAAACTAGGACTAGTTCAAACCTGACGAACACCTGTGCATTTGATGCTGTATGCCAAATATTTGCAGCGGCGCGCGACGGTTTTGCTGTGAGTACAACTGTGTTTATTAAACCTGGATTTGACGCAGTTTGTCCCATTCGCATTCGATCCCATTCGCATTTAGTCCCATTCGCATTTAGTCCTATTCGCAAATGGTCACACACTCAACGCCTTAGAAGGCTGGCACTGCCGACTAAATAGCTTCATAGAAAAATACCAAATATTCATTTACAAACTGAAAAATTAAGCAAATCATTGGGACATTCAAATAAATAAAAGTTTGTTTGGAAAAGACAGACGCAAAAAAGGATATTCATTTCGATAAAAAAATATAATAAGCTTCTATCACACAACACATCTCAATCGTCATGCAATAAATCTGCAGAAATTTATGAAAAAAGTTCTTTTTCTACAGTTGTCAAAATAGTAATTAATTTTTCGCTTTTTTTTGTATATATTTTTTGATTTTGTAATAATGTTGTTTTTTTTTAAATATACGTAATCATTAAAAGCTGGCATGTTTTAATTTCAATCATAAGTACCACCATTATGAAAATGTTAAAAAACTTAATTTATTTGAGTGTGTGACCATTTGCGAATGGGACAAAATGCGAACGAGACCAAATGCGAATGGGATCAAATGCTAATGAGACCTTTCCTGAAATCGTGACGAAATGCGAATGGGACAAACCGCGTCGAACCCGTAAATCTGATAGAAATTTTTGCAACTTCATTACGGAAAAGCCTCAACTCGAAATGTACAAATATCGGACTCAACTACTGCAAAATTATTTCGAGAAAAATCAATTCAAAGGTTTTACCGAAATCAGTTGCCATTGCAGTGCTTCATATATTTTTGAAATTATAATGATTGATACGATTATAGCGCTGATGTAAAAAGAAAAAAAGCTCAAATATGACACACCTTTACAACAAATATAAAGATACTTGCGAGGTAGAAAACAAATAATGTGTTGACCGAAAATTATTCAATAACACGCGTATGAAACCTAATGTAAGTCTTTCTCATCCAAAGAAAGAACAATGCGTCATTAGTTGCAGCTATAAAACTGGAAATATAACGGTCAAGAATACTGTACACATGTTGAAAAGAAGGTGCGAGCCAGGAAGGAAAAAGATACTGACAAAATGTAAAGCACTATCAGGATCTTGGCATGTTTTCACACAGGATATTAAACCAGTTAAATTGGCCCCGTATATTCATTTCGTCCACGATTTCACATTGGAAGTTATGTGCTATTGGTTTGACGAGTCAAATAGTGTGCTATAAGCCTCAGTTTTTGCTTCATGCTTTATTGATTATTTAGAGAAGGTTTTGAGTCAGAAATCATTGCCAGTAATTTTGTTTACTGATGGTTGCTGTGCATAGAAAATTATTGTGATTACCCAGAAGTACCTTGAAAAAGGTCACACTCAAATTAAGTGTGATTCTGTGCACAGCGCAATCGCGTGTAAGTTAAAAGGTAAAGACATGGCAATACATGGCTGAAACAAAGACCGCTAGGAGTAATTATATGCCATACGAAGCTCGTTATTTAGAATACACAATCTTTAACGATTTTCTATAAAACACCCTGGGAAGAAGGCAGGTGAACCTGTTATAATAACAGACATACATGTAATAGAATACAAAAAAAAAAATAACTGCCTCGGTGGCGCAGCGGTGAGAGGGTCGCATTTTTAAAGCGACGGCTGCGCCGGAGGTCCCAGGTTCAATTCCCGGGTCGGGCCAAAAATATGTACCGGAGTTTTTCTGTTCAGAAATTCTCAGGGTAGCCCGGAGTTTGGAAGTTGGCGGTGTTTCACCCCCGTGCCTCGGAAAGCACGTTAAGCCGTTGGTCCTGCGCCTGATCTCTCTCCGGTCGTGTCAGATTGCTGTCCCATCGGGCTATGAGAGTGAAAGGAATAGAGAGTGCACCTGTGTTTGCGCACACACTTGTGCACTATAATATGTCCCGCGCAGACGGTTGGTCGTTATGACTGGCCACCGTAGTCGAAATCGGCTAGGGGGACTATTATTATTATTAACAGAATACAGGCCTAACGGTACGATCTGGTACAAAATTGACTATAATAATTAACTGCAGCCCTTACCGTACTGTCGTATCGTATCAAACCAATAAAACAACTGCCCAAATTATATCAAACAAATATACCTACTCAAACAGAAAGTACCAAGACTTGCAAGATTTAAAAAGTGTATTATCACCCCAGTTGTCATTCTTTTTATGAAGAATTGCCGCAAACCAAACTCTGAACACCACTTAATACTCCTAAGCTTAAAATAATGACTGATTAGCGTTTAATTATTATTAACAAAAAGCTGGGTATCAATTGATCTCAATAATGTGAATACCAACGTATTAAAATATGGCATTCTATGCTTAATTTTATCGACGGAAAACATATTTGAAAAAATGACTAAAAAAGTATTTTTGGGGTTCCGTACCTCGAAAGATAAATAACTGATCTTTTTACTTTTACTACCATGAGTGAATTATTGTTTTCTGATCATGATGAAGAAATTATCGACTATATAAGTTCAGACTTTTTTAAAAGGAGAGCAGAGGAACGGCCTGTTCACTACAATTTACGGACAGACAAAGCATTTCATAGAAGAATTTGACTTGAAAAAGAAAGTGTTACATATTTATTAAATAAAATTGAACATAAATTAATAAACCCTACACACAACAGGTAAACTGTCAACTCTATTCAGTACTCTTACTTACGTTATCTTGGAAAATAATGTGTTAACATTAAATGCACACCTACTGTACTGATCAAGTGTATTTTTTAGTAAGGCTTTGTCACCAATGAACCAGCTACTATGTACATTGAGCTTTTATGCTACTGGAAGCCAATTACTTATATGTGGAGACTTTGCCGGTGTACATGAATTCACAGGGTGCTGATGCCATTTCCAAATTGTACCCTCAATTTATATTTATGCCTACTACTGAGGCTGAGCAAAGGCAAGCAGCTATTGAATTTTATGAAATATCTAGATTTCTACGCATCATTGGAGTTGTAGACTGCACTCATGTGCGGTAAAGTAGGTTTTCTTCCTTGCGTTACTTTTTTATTAATTACCTATATCTTGCAGCCATTACATATTTTTCACTTTGTTATAGGTGGAGAAACGGCTGAAATCTATAGGAACAGAAAGGGCTACTTTTCCTTAAATATGCAGGCGGTATGTTCTGCTGATTTGATGTTTAATGATGTTGCCACGATGCCCACGATTCTCATATTTGGGATGATAGCAATTAACGCAGACATTTTCTGCAGGGAACATACAGAAATTATTGCTTGCTTGGTGATAGTGGATAAGCACAAACCACATTAATGATGACACCATAGGCAGCTGTTCATTCTCAAAATGAATCATTATACAATGAGGCCCAGATAAGAACAAGAAATACATGCACATATGGGATCTGGAATAGAAGATTCCCTATTGTGACAAGAGGGATTCAGGTACACTTGAGCAGGATACCTGGTATCATCATTACTTGTGTGCTACACATGTCACGTCTGGCGTCTGGCACATCTTCGGAATGATTCTGAACCATCTGTTGATCAAGCAAGAGTATCCTTCTATATTAGAAGACAATGAACAAGAACCGGCCAACAGCAATTCTATGACAAATAGAAACACACCAGGCTGATATGCGATGTAGAAACACGGTGTTTCAATGTAATCAATTAAAATATTTCAATAATAAGTTGCCATTTTAAGTATTTAATTACATCTTATTATTTTTCCATTATGAGCATATTTTGCTCGAGCATCTTTTATTTCCATCAATCGTAGCAAAAGATTATGTTCGATTTTCTCCCTTGCCTTTAACAGTTGAATATTAAATAATTATTTTTGTAATTCAACATACTCCATTCGGGTATCTGTGAAATTCGTTTTAGTTTTCTTGAAAATTTGATGAATATATAAAGCTTTTAATAATTAAAATTGAATTCATCATTTACAATGGCCAGTACTTACGAGTAAGTAAATCATGTGTTTTTTTTCAAGTTTGCACTGTTGTTCGTAAAATATAAAGTTTCAACATCCTGGGATTTGTGTCTTCGGGGTTTCAAAATCAGATAGATACTGCTCTAGTAATGGCGGTTCATCTAAAATCAAAATAAAATAAGAAAATAACTATAAAATTCAAATTAATGCAATAGAAATAGATAATGAATATATGGCTAGTAGTAGGTACCGCAATGATTTTTGTTTGCTTCACCTGGTTTCTCATATTTTGGGCTATCAATGAGAATAGCATTTTTTATTTCAATTATTGGAAAATTTTGTAACACCACTAAGGTACTGACCATCATAAATGGTGTACAGACCATCAATAGATGGCCTGAGCAAACCTTTTACACGATCCAATAAAGGGATATCATCAAATTTTGGTGGATGTCCGGGGGCCTGGTTAAAAAAAATCACTATCAATACAAAATAAAATAATAAGCAAGCAAAATGTATTTATTGCAAAATTCGGGATGTATTTATTATATAAACTAATTAATATAAATTGAATGTATTTATTTATTATTATTATGTATTTTTATTGTTAATTCGAATTGTAATTTTCTACTAATATTAGACGTAAGAACTCTGTTACTAACACTATGGATCTAAATGTTATCTGAAATAAATAAATAAATTGAAATTGAAATTGAAATAAATACCACATTAGTTAAAGCCCCAATCAGCTGTCTTATCCACTGATAATGACTCTTCAACCAAAAATGCCCATGAAGAGGTTATGAATGTTAAAAGTAATCTTAAAAGTGAGTTTGAGATAACTGATCTAGGGCCAGCAAGGTATATCTTAGGAATGAGAATAACTGAATGTAAAGATAAAATAACATAAGATCAGACAAACTATTAAGATACATTACTACAAAGATTTAAAACGAAGGATTTTAAGCCTTTTGCTTCACTTTTGGAGCTTGGTGTTAAATATGATTATAGAAGTCTCATAGGCTCACTGATGTATATCGCAGTAGGTTCTCGACCTGATATTGCACATGCAGTTAGCTATCTAAGCCAATTTAATGCTATGCTGCTATGATGAAACCCATTGGAAGTCAGCAAAGAGAGTATCTACTTCGGTATCTGAAAGGTTCGAAAGATTTAAGTTTGAATTTCTTCAAAGGAGGCATTAGTGTTACAGGCTTTGCAAATGCTGACTGGGGCAGATGTGTAACAAATAGGAGGTCCTACACCGGTTATGTGTGTTTCAGGTCAACACCGTCTTCATTCTGCAATACCCGGCGCCTCCACTGTGAAGCCGGTGTCTTGCAGAATGAAGACTGGGTGTTGTTATGATCCTTATGAGGTTGTGTTCCTGAGTGTATGTTTCTACGTATAATCTACAAATAACAACTAAATAACTCTGTAGAACATCACTTTGCTCTTCTTCTTCTTCTTCTTCTTTTCGAGTCAATGGCAATTAAACTTTCTGCGCCCAAAAAGTGGCAACATCAATGGCCTTCTGGTTGGCGTTGTAGAGGTCCTCTTGCGTGCAGGTGGCAGGAGAGGTAGGGCACGACATTAAGTGTGGCATAGATTGTAAGGCGCCACACTCGCACGTGTCGTCCTCAGAGAAGCCCCACCTTTTCTTGAGTTCATTGCACCTGCCTACACCTGAGCGAAGTCTGTTCAACGCCTTCCAAATGGGCCAGGGGAGATTGTGACCCGGCGGCAGCTTCTCAGCTATGGAGATGTATGGGTTGTTGGGGGCGAACTTATCTGACCACAGCTGTTCTTTGGCCTTAGGTGGATCCACGCTAAGTGGTTCGGTGTTACGCATAAAGGTGCGGCGACTCTTTAGACGTGGGGGTGGCGGTATATGTCCATACAACGGGTGCCTGCTATCTTCTTCTTGCTTGAGCCCTTAAATGGAGCATGCAACCTGGCGCCGAACACACGGGGGAGATAGATAGATAGATAGATAACTCTTTATTGCACACAAAAATAGTAAATTTACAAATTTGTTTAAAGGAAATGTACAATTTAGGCGGTCTTATCGCTATAAGCGATCTCTTCCAGACAACCTTTGGGTAAAGAAATTATGGGTTTATAGGAAGGGGGAGCTATTCCAGCTAGGGAGTAGAGGACGTTTAAAGGCGTAGGTTTTAGCGTTCCCGTAATCACCCTGCAGGTTTCATTGAGGGCGACATCCACATCCTTCTCTATTTTTTATTTTTAATTTTTTCTTTGCTCTATTGTTAATAGTTTTCGCAGCGTCCGCAATTCAGTGATTTCCATTTCACACCTTCGGTTACGTAATCGAAATTTCATACGGACCGGTCCAGTAGTTTCTGAGCCTATTCGATGCAAATAAACAAACATAGAAATATTTAAATCTTTCGTCTTTAAAACATCAGTATATATATTTTATTGTATGATAAGATCGCCGAGTTGCCGCCCTTGGCGCTGGTCTCTGCGGACTTGCCCGACCTTCCCCTGTTTGAAGGGCAACGAGGAGGCCCTGTTCAAATTCCCTGAAGGACAGTGGCTACTGCATTCTGTTTTGTCTGATGGTTACGGAATTTCTTTATTCGTTGGTCCTACTTCTCAATGGCTTTGCAAGCTTTTATTTTTTCCCCTAGCGAGTTACCGAAAAGTGTCTCACGCTCAGCATCTTAAATTATGGGAAGAAAACTCTTCTTTAAGCCTAACATTTCCTTTTAACGAATTTTGTAATTAACCTATTTGATGTGCAATAAGAGTTATTTTATCTTATATAAATTGCACTTGTAAAAAGCAACTGTGAACCTGTGACAGACGAGGAGTTTCTTTTTGCAAGTGCAATTTATATTATTAAGTTTGTATGGTGACAAACACTACATAAAAAAACAAAAATAAACTTATTTTATCTTGTATACTATTTGATTCTAACTTTTGTTAATGAGAGTTGTAAATCAGATAAGAGCCGGCGGCCATCGCTTAAGTACTGGGTGGCGCAAAAGTACTGGCACTAAAGAAAATACTTTTTTTTTATATGACATTTTCTGTCATTCTGTTGTTGAAAATTGTGTAGTGAACAAATGTAAAACACACTGAAAATAAACATGGACCGTTTTACTCCCCAAGAACGTGGAATAATTGTGTCAATGTTCTTACGGAATAATTCATCAGTGATAAGAACACAACGTGAATTTCGTCGACGATTTCCCCACCGTCCGGCACCGATTGGTCGCACAATTCGACGCTTTGCCACACGCCTTGAAGCAACTGGCTCAACATTGGATAGACCTAAGTCTGGGAGACCAAGAACAGGCCGTTCAGCTGAAAATATCGATGCTGTGCGCGAAGATGTGGAAGAGTGTCCAGAAACATCAACGAGGCGACGTGCCACGCAATTGGGCATTTCCAGACGGACCCTGCAGCGTATTTTGGTGAAAGACTAAAAGATGTTCCCGTATAAAACTCAAATGACTCATCAGCTGCTGCCTGCTGACCACCGAGCTCGTCTAGATTACTGCCAGCGCGTCATAAACCTCAACCTTGAAGAGGATGATTTTCCTTCAAAATTGGTTATGAGTGACGAAGCGCATTTCCATCTCTCAGGGCATGTCAATAAGCAGAATACTCGGTTCTGGGGCACTGATAATCCGCGCATTATTCAAGAAACACCTCTACACCCACTAAAAGTTACTGTATGGTGTGGCATCTGTGTTGACAGAGTGATCGGACCCTATTTTTTCGAAAACGCTGGAGGCAATGCGATAACTGTCACTGGAGAACGCTACAGAACCATGTTACGTGAGTTTTTGATACCCAGTTTGGACGAATTGGGGCTGGAGCACATCTGGTTTCAACAAGACGGCGCTACGGCACACACAGCGCGCGACACAATGGACTTAGTGAGGGACGCTTTTCCAGGCCGAGTTATCTCTCGTTTTGGCGATTTGCCTTGGCCTGCAAGATCACCCGATCTGACCAGTCCAGACTTCTTTGGGGTTTTTTGAAATCTCGGGTGTATGTGAACAAGCCACAGACTCTCGCAGCTCTAAAAGAAAACATTCGTCAAGAAATAACGAACATATCGCAGGAAGTGTTACGGCAAGTTATGCAAAATGTCATAAATAGGGCTCAAATGTGTATCAACTCTGGAGGTCACCATTTAAAAGACATCATCTTTAAATCCTAATGGTACGAAATTTAATGGCACAAATATACATTTAAAAAAACCTAAATCTAGTTTTCTAATTTAGAAAAAATGTTATAGCTGAACCAAATAGGGTCTTTACTTTTGCGCCACCCGTTACTTCAAGGCTACTGATCTAAGTAAAGTATCCATCGCTCAGTTTAAGGCTGATATGCCGTGTCCGATTATCCGTTGAAAACCTGTTATCTTTTTGATTCGACATTGGGCAACTTCTGAAATGGCGGCAGTTATCTCAGGATTGAGCGTAGGTGATTGTGATAGTCTACAAGAAAGGATATTTCGTCGTATTAGAGGTGAACTGATCTAACCCACTAGACCATTGTTATGAAATAATGAGCAAACAAATTGTTAAGTCTTGCCAAAAAAATATTTTTTTATTATAACTTTAATGTTATAGCAGCTAATAATATGAAATTTTCCAAATTGATTATTTTGTGTATAAATAATGCTTATAATAAAAAAAAAACAACTCAAATAATTTTATTTAAGAGATATTAGGTATTTTGCACTTAGCTCTTTTCACTATTATGTTATTTTGTGGTAAATCTACACTAATGAAAAGGTCTATGCAGAATAGGTTTCTTAATATAAAAAGTAAAGGAGAAAAATGTGTGAGTTAGATCAGAGAAACACTTACATACAAATGCAAGTAAGTACATACCCTCTTTTTAAGTAATAAATAAATTTCTTATTTGACATCCGAATGTTTGCACGTTTTTTATTTTATTTTTAAGCATTACAAGTATAATCCTCTATTAATTGTTTAGCTTTAAATGGTATGACAAGGCGCTATGGTATTTAAGAAACCCAAAGTTTAAAAACGTTCAAATGTTCGGTCGTCAGCCGTATATTGTTTTCTGTACTTCCTTATCTATCTGATTTTCAGGTTCGAAGTGTCGCTAACTATGTTATTAGATGTCAAAACTCTGGAGATACCTGGTTAAATTAGGTAAGTAGTTAGTTTCTACTAGCTAGAGTATCATTATAGGAGTAGTAGAATGATTAGATAATTTAGTCTGAAATAAAAGGCTGAAATCGATACAGAAATCAATTTAATCATCACTATCACTAGAATTAGTAGAATCTTCTACATTGGTAGTTGTTAAACCCATATGAAACTCCACATAATTTGAAGGTATAGATCCTTGTGCACATAGATCTTTTAAGTCTTTTAACTTTTTTTTATCAATTGGCAAAGAGGATTTATACAAAGGAGATACTTCAGTTTCTATATCAGCAATTTTGCGGACACTTCTTCCTATAGGCAGTTTTTTAAATTCGGTTTGTGAGAGTTGTGTTTTTAATAGAATTAACATCAAATTTTCTTTCCTACATTGAAACCATTTCACTTCTTGCCATTTAAGATTTGTTCCATCGTCAGTCTTATTCTTGTTTGTAATTAGCTTCTGAATGTATAATTCAAAATCTTTAAAATCACAAATAATTTTCTTTCACTACACATGGCGGATTTGTAGTTTTAGCTGTTCTGGCCACTGTATACCAGCCGTCAGGGACAAAAATATCAATGGCTTTTCCTTTGTTCTCAATACAAGAATGTACACTGTCACACTCCATCTCCGAGTGGCCAGATTCCATGAATTTTTGGTTTATTTTATAGAGATTAGTAAAACATGACAGTGCCTTTATAAACATAGCTGACACTATTGAGTTTCTATTCTGTCCAGCTGCAGTATCTGAATAAAAAGTAAATCGTTCACCTCTGGCGGTAATTTGGATAAGTAATGGTAGGTAAGAGGACATCATTAGTGCATGAGGTATTACCTGCTGTCATAGACATAGCAGTATTAGAAGAGGAGGCGACACTATCGGGATTATTATGCGATGGTGCGTCACTGTTGTTGACATTATGCAACAGTGTATTATGCGCCTTTTTGCATTCCGCACAGCGGAAATGATATTTACATTTGCTTTGATGGTTACCTAGACATATGCAGCAAAGGCTCTTTTCTTTATCAAAATCGATTCGTTTAGAGACTGGCATTAATTTAAAGGACTCGGTCGACCCGCCATACATTGCTTGCCCCAAAAGTAAAAATCCATGCGTCACGACCAAAACTAATTTTATGGGTTCGTTTCTTCGCCTTTTAAAATAATATAAAGTAATATAAGCCGTAAATAGCGGGGTTCTCACATAAAACGAAATAAAATGTGTGGGGTCAATCTCTTGCACAGATCTTTCTAGATCATAGCGCCATCTGTGTCGAAAACCCGCAATCTAGGCCACCAAAACTAAAACATAGAAAACTGCCTCGCTAGGGTGCGTAACGCGTGAAAATTACGATGACGCAAACAATAGCCAACGAAAAGAAGTTCCTTGTCACAGTTTTTTTTTTCAAGTTTTAGGAAGAGGTTGGTAGGTTTAAAGGTTAGTACCTATGGGAGGCAAACGTCATTTTCCTTCTTAAAATAGCGATTGCGAGCGCTTACTTATTTAACTAACTGCCAGTTCTATGACACAGTATGACACAATATGCCATTTCGTTAAGCGGTCGTCAGTTTGCTTATAGTGCTCGAAACCGCTATTTTCTGTCAAACACAACAATTGTTGGGGACAGGAAATTGTATTCAATCGTTGTCCTATTTTTTTTGTAGATTTATATGCCGCTAGATAAAAGCAAAGTAAATTAACAATATTGTATTAAAAATTCAATATATTTTTTGTAAAATGATATAGTCAAATCTCTTAATGCTTTTCTTTAATCAAACATAAAACGACTCTGGGGCAATTTACGACCGTGTCCTTTATTACATAAATATAATCTGTGTTCAGACTTACATAATGGGACGATGCTAGTTTCGCAGCAATGTTGGCGACTATCCCTGGCTCCTTGTGTTGCTGACGATGCTGCCCGGTGAACTTGAAGCCCGGTTCAGCATTCTCAAGCGCCAGCGCACGCTTCTCCACGTACTCCAGGAAGGATTTAATTGTAGGCTCCACCTCCGTGTTCCTCTCGAGTTGGTATGCTCGAGCAGTGTAAAGATCTAGTTTACGACATAAAATTGTTAGCAAAATGGCATCCCAATATTAAGAGTTCGGTTCGAGGTTAGCGAGAGCGGCCAAAACTTGCCTCGTAGTACAAATGAATTCACGTAAATTACAAGCCGTGGATTTCACTATTGGTTTGAAGTCTAATAATGTCGTTATGTGCTCATTTAATATTCTGTATTTATTGTCGTACCGATTATTTAAAATATTGAGGGCATCTGAATAACTATTTGGTGTTAAAGGTAGATTTTTGATCAAGCTTAGTGGTTACTCTCTAAGGTAGCTTCTTAAATAATATAGCTTTTGTATTTCGTCTAAATTGTTGTTTTGATCAATTAAAGATTTGAACAAGTTTATAAATCGAGTTATTCCGGTACACTTACCATTAAATGTAGGTATGTCAATGGCTGGTAGCGTGATTTTGCACGAAATTGGATTTGGAGCTATTTTGAATGTATTTTTACCTTTGAGACGCTCGTTGAGCTTAGTTAGCACTGCAAAATATTTCTCTTCAACTTCACCGATGTTTTCGGTGTTATCGGGATCCAAAAATAAAATTTGCGTACAGATCGCTTCGTAATTTTCGAATTGTTGCAAGAGTCGCTCTTTTTTTGCTATTAATAAATCTATAGATGCATCACTTAGATTTTCGTTGACAAAGTTAAACAAACGCGTTATGGCACCTTTGTATTGCCCGCGTGTGACAATTAACTCCTTCAAATCCATTTTAAAAACAGATCAGTTACAATTTTATGCAAAACAACACAATGTGCTAAATAAACGATAGCGTTCCTATTAACGATCACAACAACTTCACTGCGCAGCAGAGTCCGAACGAAAATATGCAAAGGAACTGAATGATGCGCCGGGCGGGAGGTCGAGACGAGACAGTTGCGCGCGCGCTCGCCGCGGCTTGCTTGGCTGCTTGCGGGCTGCGCGGGGGGGTGCGTCCTCTCCTCACGGTGGCGTGATGCGCGCGAGGCAGCCAATCAGGAGCTCGCACGGTCCTTTGGTTGGTCCGGGACAGGCGTGACTGTGCGGGGCGGGGGGTAGCGCTATTGTTCTTGCTTCGTCCGGTACAGGCGTGGATCTTCTCGTATGCTCGGAACACGGATTATAGGAACGCTATTCTAGCGTATATTCTTTTTCTATGTAGGGACAGCTTCTTCTGTTATATGCATACCGTTTTATGTTCTTCTTGAAAGTCTTGCAACTGCAGGAATGGATCGCAGGACCATGTTTGAGTGTGCGTGTGTGAATATTATAATCACAAAACACCGATTCTTCAGATTCCAAGTTTATTTTCATAGGAAGAAAACTGGTACACATAAAATACAAGTTTGCACAATATTTTAAGGACACAAGCGTTGTCGTTTATCAATATTACAAAAGGTCGGAGACACGTCCGTGTAGTACGGTGGCGTAGCGTGGAGAGCGAATGAATGGACTGCTGCCACTAGTGTTGTGTACAATTATTAGTGATGTTGGATAACGTGCCAACACCTTTGATTAAAGTAAATTAGCGGAAGATACGGCATGCCATACTAATTGTCACCTAAAAAATGGCACTACACATTCCTTACGTCACACGTCTTATAAATGTCACCCGTGCACGCAATCCCGATTGCAACTGAAGGCGATAAGGCGACGGGGGCCTGATTTTAGTACAAAATGTTGTGCATTTTTTGTAAAAAAAAAACTGAAGATATTGCTGTTCTTGTAAAATACCCCGAATTTTAAAGCCAAATAACTTGGAGCTACGTAGTTTTTGCAAAATATGTAATAATAAGATATAAGATAAGATATATATAAGATCATTCGATAGCTTTTTCAAAGACAAACACAGTGCTGCCAACTACAAAAAAAAAAGTTAGTTAAGTGGTTTTTGTGAAAAAATCTTCTGGTATTAAGTTTCTCGTCATGAACTTGTATTTGTCATCTTAAGCTTATCTTTTTCTCAGTAATGGAGGCCATAAAGCCGCTAGATTACTATGGATGTCTTCTCCGAAATCAGCCGTATCTTTGGTACACGTCTAGTGCTGATAATAATTCGGGATTCAAGATCAATTCTAGTTCCTTCATGCCCCCAATAGCGGGTATGGTATGGTCTGTGACATCAGACTATGACGTTTCTACATCAATTGGTGGTCCCGAAGATATAGGTAGTATTACGGATTGCGTAACTACCACATACCTACCTGCTTTACTAGGTGGCGGCCGCGTGCTTGCCGGGCCCGGCGTTCCGGTGTAACTACAATACCGTTCAATTCCACTTATTCCATACGTTTATCTGGTCGCTCGTTGTTTCTTCTTTATTGTATTGGCGATGATCACATCACAGGAAATAGTCCATGAAAGCGGAAAGAAGATACCGCTGATTCGAACGGCTCTTCGTTCAAACGTCAGCCATATTCAAACTGACTTCACTTTTTTTGCACGGGCAAGGTGAGGCACTTGCCAGCACAACCACTTGAATTAAGAGGTATGTTGTACACAATGCGTACGTATAAAAGAGATTTGCATCATTTTTGAAAAAAAAACAATCTTGCTCTCTTTCAACCCAAAAAAGATCAGTGCGATCTTTGTTGCAGTAACAAAGAAGGAAATCTCTTAACGAGATTTTCAGATTTAACAGTGTCATGCATTCACACAAGATGTTCAATCTGCAAAGTTATTGCCATCTTCAAATGCCAGTGCGATTTACTACAAGACTAAGCTCTGCATGCATAATTTTACGATTTATAATTTAGCGAACTAAGAAGTCTTTTGCTACTGGTTTGATTAATCAAATAGCACGCTCAAAGCATCCATTTTTGCATCCTGCATATTAAAATATAATTCCAAAGTCTTGAACAAGATATCTTTGCCCGTTGTCTTATGTTCTGATAGGTGCTGTGCTCAAAACCTAAATGCTATACTTAGTTATGCTCTTTTGCGCCTTGCTATTGAAAAAAATGCAGTTATCACTCAATAATTCTTGTAAAAGGGACATACTCAAATGGAGTATGACTCCTTACACAGTGCCATTGAACGCCTTACGATTTCGTACTTTAGATTAAAATGTATGTTAAAGATTTAAGTAAAAATCTGATACACAAGTCCATTCGTCCCAGGAATAAATCAGGTGATCCCGTCGTTATAGACTGGAAAGCGTTGGAGCATGGTCCTGATGGTTTATTGCAGTATAAAACCTGCTACGATGATGAGCTAAAACCGTTGCCAATAAGACTTGTTTGGTTAAGGACAGATTCGGCTTACGACAGATTCTGTTTAGGACAGATTCATTTTAAGACATTGTTTATTTATTTATTGATCAGTATACAGTGACTTACAAAACATGGAAATGAAACTTAAGAACTAGACTATAACCTATGAATAGTGTACATAAAATTACATTACGATCGCAACAATTTCAATGAAATAATGTAACGCGGCAACGCTACTAATTTCAAATTACGCGCGCGAGCAGCAACGTAACTCATTTCGCGGTATTATTCTGTGTCTGTGGTGTCGCTAGGCCGCGCCGGCCAATGGCAGCGCGCTGCCGCCCCCGCCCCGCAACGGTCTCTTCTCTTTCCGCGTGCGGTTCGGAATGATGTGTTCCAATGTGTTCGGATTGAATATTTCTTAAATTACCCAATATTGTTTGATTTGATCTAACATGTAACCTTTTTCTGCACAATAAATACCTTTTGCAAGTAAAAAGTGTTAGAATAGCGCCCAACTCGCGGCCGAACCTGTGAACAGAGTGCCGGCTAGATACCTACCTACGACGTGCGTACGTGACACGCAGTTTTCCGTAGTGTAGGTAGTGAAAACAAGTGATCTCCGATAAGGACTTGTGTGAAGATGGCTTCGGGAACGCGATCCAAAACGGGGGCTGCCCGGGATTGCGACGACCTTGACGACCACTCGGCGGGAACCACCTCGGCAGTCGCGGGCGATGACGACCACGCCCAGTACCACGACGCCGAACGAGTAACACCACCAGCAGCGTCGAGCGCGGCCGATGACGTACCCGGCGCGGTACCCGGCGCGTTCATGACCGGCGCGCAGGTGTCCACCCTGCTAGAGGCCTTCGCGCAATCACAGCGAGAGGCCAACCGCATCCTTTTCGAGAGCATCGTGACTACGATGAACCGCACGACGAACACGACGGGACCCGTGGTGGTCCCGCCTCCATCGCCACCGTTGTCGGCGCACGAGACGCAGTACCGAGGCGGGTCGTTTGCTAAGTGCACGGCACGCTTCGACGGACGAGCGGACGACGCCGACAAACTAGAAGCCTTCCTTGACTCCGTCATTACCTACAAAGAGTGCCTAGGCGTAAGCGACGAGCACGCGCTACGCGGCCTTCCCATCTTGTTGGTAGACGACGCGGCAGTATGGTGGCGCGGCATCAAGAACTCCGTCTACACTTGGGACGACGCGGTCGCGCGCCTGCGCGGCATGTACGGCGCCGCGCGACCGGCCTACAAAATCCTTCGTGAAATCTTCGCGCAAGAGCAAGGACAACAACGCTGCGACGTGTTTATATCAAGAACGAGAGCGCTAATCGCTAAACTTCCGTATGAACTGGACGAGTGCATACAAATAGACTTTGTGTACGGGCTACTTGATCGACGAGTGCGTAAACGCGTAACGCGCGAAAGTGTAGTGTCGTTAGATCAACTGGTGGATAGGGCCCGCGAGTTTGAAGAGTCGCTCGCGGAGGTGACGCAAGGGGACGCAGGTAAAGGTCTACGCGGCACCACAGGTACCTATCCGAAACAGAAGTCAACTGTAAGTAGTACTTTACATACTAATAATAGTAGTGTTAACGTGCCTACACACTCGCCCTCTAGTTCAAGCGACGGCAAAACCGGCGTTCGTAATCGCACGCGATGTTCTTATTGTAGGAAGTTTGGTCACCAAATGGATGAGTGCCGTAATTTACAAGATAAAAGTTCTAAAGGTAAAGATAATGAAACCGATAGTAACAGTGTTAAGCGTAATAGTTCAATACGGTGTTATGGATGTGGCCAACAGGGCGTAATTAAATCTAAGTGTGAGACTTGTAATCCGAAATCGCAAGTAGACTTCCACACGTTAGGTACTCCTCGTAAATGTAATTACGATCGCCAAAAACCTCACTTAATACCATCCCCGTCTCATGAGACGAAGAAAACACGTTATCAGTCTTATTACGGCAAAAATGCCATACAGGGTGAAAATCGGAAGTTTTATTCCATACAGGGTGAAAATCGGAAGTTTTATTCTATACAGGGTGTAAATCGGTTTTTTTCCGGTAGTTTGAGTAGTGAACCGGTAGGACCCCAAAACACTAAAAACACATCGGGTTCGCGTGAAATCACACAGATACCGATGCAGCATGACTTTTTCCGCAATTTTCGAGAAATTGCAGATTTCGAAAGGAAATGTGTCTTAAGTGATTCGAGTGAGTTTCATTGCACCCAGATGCAGGGTGAACCTCACGATTATTGTTTTTTACCTAATTTGACTCTTTACGCAGCGGATGTTGACCTCGACCAGTATAAACCGGTGATCAGTGTTAAGATATTGGGTCGCAACGGTGTTGCCGTTATGGATACGGGTGCCACCAACTGCCTTGCGAGCCCGTTGTTGTATCGCACGCTAGTAGATGGCGGCGTACACTTTACAGAGACGCAGCGGTCGATTGGTTTAGCGGACGGGACGCGGCAGGTTCGTGATGTGCTCAAAGGAGACACAACTGTTGAGCTGCATGGTCGAAAGGTATTTACCTCATTTCTAGTGATCCCCGGAGCCAATACGAGGACACTCTTGGGACGCGACTTCATCAGAAGCGCAGGTATAATTATAGATATCCAGCGAGCTTCGTGGAGTTTTGCCGACACACCAGACCGGCGGTATGGTTTTGTACAGGACTACGTACTTACCCCTGCTGCTGACGCTGAGCTGATGCGTGTCGAGGCCACGGAGTTGATGCTGAGGGAAGACGAAGGTATGAATTTAAGTGATGAGCAGCGCGATGGACTCAATGAGCTGATAGCGAGGCATGCAGACCGCTTTGCTCCTGAAGGTGAGCCTACTGACTTCGCGATGCACCACATTAAGACAGACGAGAAGCAGGAGCCAATCGCTTCCCCACCTTACCGCATTTCAGCCGGTAAGAAGCAGCTCCTAGAGGCGGAGCTTGAAAAGCTGATCCAAGCAGACATCATTGAGGAGTGCGAGTCGCCTTGGGCGGCGAATGCTGTGCTGGTCACGAAGAAGGACGGCGGTATCCGTCTTTGTGTGGATTACCGAAAGTTGAATGCCGTCACGGAACCTGACCGCTACCCCCTCCCGAGGATGGATGATGTCCTACACGCCGCTAAGACAAGCAACTTCATGAGTACGCTGGATTTGAGATCTGGCTACTTCCAAGTCAGTGTCGCAGAGGAAGACCGCGATAAGACTGCGTTTATCACGCCTCTAGGTACGTACCGATTTAAGAGGATGCCCATGGGTTTGCGTAACTCTGGGGCAACTTTTCAAAGGCTCATGGATAGATTCAAGTCTAATATCCGAGGCGACGTGTCAATATTATGTTACTTAGATGATCTGATCATACTATCTGATATGTACTCACGACACCTGGAAGACCTGGAGGCGGTTTTTGAAAGACTTGCGCTGTTTAAACTGCGTATAAACCGCGAGAAAAGCTTCTTTGCCAGAGATTCAGTGAAGTTTTTAGGTCATTTGATAGTTCCAGGTGGTATCCAGGTCAATCCTGAGAAGACCACGGCCGTAACAACCCTGCCACCACCGAGAAACCTGAAACATCTGAAATGTTTCCTGCAAACGACGAGTTGGTTCCGGCGGTTTATTCCTAATTATGCAGAAGTTGCCCGGCCGCTGACAATGCTGTTGAAGAAAGACTCCAGCTGGAAATGGACGCAGGAGCAGCAATCGGCATTTGACCAGCTTAAACAGCTCCTTGTTACGGCGCCGATATTACGACAAGCCGATGAGACCCAACCGTACAAGCTTAGGACGGACAGCAGTGGCTATTGCCTCGGGGCAGTCCTAATGCAGGGGGAGGGGCCGGACGAGCGACCTATCGAGTACGCCAGCCGCCTCCTGACTGCCGCCGAGAGGAACTACACGACAACGGAACGTGAGGCCCTAGCTGTCGTCTGGGCTGTTATGAAGTTTCGGGGGTACATTGATGGATCGGAGGTAGTCGTCATCTCCGATCACCAGCCCTTGCGATGGCTGATGAGTGTCAAGTCGCCGAGCGGTAGACTCGCTAGGTGGGCGCTGACGCTACAGGAATATAACTTGCGCATAGATTATGCGCCTGGTAAACATAATGTCGTGGCTGACACACTTTCAAGACCTGCGTGTACCGACGAGGTAGGTTGTGACCTTTGTCTTGCCGTAGTCGATCTCCCGACGCAGAGTGCTTCCGATCTGCGCAAACAGCAGCTTCTGGACCCTGACGTCAAGAGGATCATAGACGACCTGGAAACGGAAGACGAACCCTTTAGGGGGAGACAGTGGGCAAACCGCGGTTACGTGATGTCAGACGGAATTTTGTATAGGTGCGGTCCTGATTCCGACGACAATGACGATGCATGCTTGGTCGTTCCGGTAAGCGAGAGAGCGAAGATCCTCGCTGATTTCCATGATGCGCCGACGGCCGGCCACATGGGTGTCGAGCGAACGCTGCATCGGATCAGTTCAAGGTACTTTTGGCCTGGTATGAGAGCGACTGTGACCGAGTATGTGAAGAATTGTGTGCCATGTCAGCGGTACAAGGCTGACAACCGCAAACCAGCCGGTCTTCTTCAGTCCCCTGCCGGAGCTCGCCGTTTTGAGGTAATGTCTGTCGATTTGTTCGGTCCTTTACCAGAGACACCCGCAGGAAATCGATGGATATTGATTGCGGAGGATGTTTGCAGTAGATGGGTCGAACTCTTCGCACTTAAGAACGCCACCAGCGTAGAATGCGCCAAAGCCCTCATTGAGGAAGTCTTTCTTAGGTTTGGTGTGCCGAGGAGGATGGTAAGTGACAACGGAGTACAATTCGTTAGTGAGATCATGCAACAGGTTTGTAATACGTTCCGCATAGATCAGTGCCTGACGCCGTTCTACCATCCAGAGGCCAACCCCGTGGAGAGGAAGAACAGGGACCTGAAACCCCAACTGGCGATCCTGGTGGGTAGAGATCATTCGTCGTGGGACGAATATTTAGCATCCGTGAGATTCGCGATGAATTCGGCATTGTGTTCTAGTACAGGGTACTCACCTGCGTTCCTCACTTTTGGACGGGAGATGCGCGCACCCGCTGACGCGCTCACGGATATGAGAAAGATTGTCGAGAATGACAAGTTTGTGGCCAATATTAGCACTTACCTTAGGAAGCTGTCGTCCGCGCTTCTCGACGCTCGGGATTCCCAGGAGAAGGCGCAGGCTATCCAGAAGAGGTATGCTGATGAAGGTCGTAGACCGCCGCCAGACTATAAGGTAGGCGACTTGGTCTTGTTGAAAACTCAGGGTTTGAACGATACTAATCGAGGTCAAACTCCAAAATTTAATCCTAGGCGAGATGGCCCGTATAAGATTTCGAGGGTCTTGAGTGAAACCACTTACCTCCTTGATGGAGAGTCCGGTTCGTTGGGAAAGTATCATGTCTCTCAACTTACGCCGTTTGTTGGTCACATCCAGCCGCCTGTTAGGGAAAAACGCCGCCGAGGTAGGCCGCGTAAATCTTAGGCTAGTCCAAACTTTGCGTTGCGTCGCCTGGCCTAGAGGGGGAGGCTGTAACGCGGCAACGCTACTAATTTCAAATTACGCGCGCGAGCAGCAACGTAACTCATTTCGCGGTATTATTCTGTGTCTGTGGTGTCGCTAGGCCGCGCCGGCCAATGGCAGCGCGCTGCCGCCCCCGCCCCGCAACGG
The DNA here is from genome assembly GCA_963584085.1 of Pyrausta aurata. Classification (NCBI taxonomy): domain Eukaryota; kingdom Metazoa; phylum Arthropoda; class Insecta; order Lepidoptera; family Crambidae; genus Pyrausta; species Pyrausta aurata. The sequence goes on along the minus strand of OY757267.1, from coordinate 10,988,983 downwards.
TCTCTTCTCTTTCCGCGTGCGGTTCGGAATGATGTGTTCCAATGTGTTCGGATTGAATATTTCTTAAATTACCCAATATTGTTTGATTTGATCTAACATGTAACCTTTTCCTGCACAATAAATACCTTTTGCAAGTAAAAAGTGTTAGAATAATTAATAAAATTTGAAAAGAATAAAAACCGTTAAAAAATTACAGAATAATTTAAACAAAAACTACAGAATTTAAAAAAAAATGTTAACAAATTTACAATCAAATTAAATTAATGTTGTCGACAGATTCGAGAGCACTGTCAATGCTCTTGCGAAACGATTGCAATTCAGGTTGAAATATATCGAGGTTCGGATGGGACTCGACCAACTCATAATAAAATCGACGCATCCGTACTAGGGGATTATAAAACGAGGTATTATTTCTGTAGACCTCAAGAGCAAACAATTTAGATCGACGGCATCTGTGCAGGGTGTTAAAGGATAACTGAGCTACTAAATAGTGGCAGTCAATGAGCGAGTGTATGATTTTGTGCAAAAATATGATGTCATACTTCTTTCGACATGCAATGAAGTCACCCCAAACATTATCATGCGTGCATTGTAACCGTTGATAGCTCGACCGAGCCCACAGCGAAATGAAACAATTCTCAGGCACCGTGCCTGGGGGTCTACAATGAACACACGAAACCCGAACGAACTCCGTATTTTCGGGCTGTTTCTTACCATGAAAATACTACGGGCCCGTCAACGGAACGAAATCGGGCTTTGACGTTTGTTGTTACGGATAGCGTACCATGAACACTCGCGCCCGACACGAAAATTCGATTTTGACGTACAGTTTTTCGGGCGTTTCGCCGAACTTCTCACGAGAACTCAAGTGCTACCGTAAGCTTTTCGGATTAACATTTTATTCCTGAAATAAGTTACTTTTTGATAATTCTATCACATTTTCAGTTTTTTCTTTCACTGAGGTGTACTTTTAAGTGAATAGTGAATATTAATAAAGTAAGATACTAATTAGTTAAAGTTATGGCATTCGTGGTAGCTGTCTTGGAAGCCCTAAGAGAAGAGTGCCTTGAGCAAAGACGCCAACGTCGCTACCTACGTGAGAACTATCTTGAGCGAGCAGTATTTCCCGATATTGCGTTTATAGCTTCTTATAGACTCAGTCGAGAGTTGTTTGAGCAACTCTGCCAAGATATTGTTCCATTGATGCGACCTAGAAGAAACCGGCGCGGAATGGACCCGTCACCAAAGTAGCTACACATTTTTTAAACTTTTACAATACCTTTGAAAAAACTATCTATATATATAAAAGAAAGTCGTGTTAGTTACTCCACTTATAACTCAAGAACGGCTGAACCGATTTAGCTGAAAATTGGCAGGGAGGTAGTTTAGAGCCAAGAAAAGGACATAGGATACTTTTTATCCCGTTAGACGGGGCCGGGGCCGGGGCTGGGGTGGGATGGGGCCGGGGCGAAACGGTGGGGAGGTAGCTTAGAACCAAGAGAAGGACATAGGATCCTTTTTATCCCGTTCAACGGGGCCGGGGCTGGGGCGGGACAGGGCCGGGGCGAAACAGAGTTCGCTGGGACCGCTAGTTAGTTAATAAAACCCGTTCAATGTTTTCAGAGTGAGTTTTGTAGTGAGGAGACCTAACAGGACAACCGTACTCCAGAATGCTTCTCACCAATCCGTAAAACAAAGTCAAGATACTACTAGGCTTCCTGAAATGACGGTTGGACCTTAGGATAAACCAAACAACTGATTACCACGCTTAACAATGTACTCAAAGTGCTGGCGGAACGTCAAATTATCGTCAAAAAGTATACCAATGTCCTTAGCCACTGTCCTCCGCCGAAGTATGTGGTCATGCAGTTTATATTCAAAAGAAAGTTTACATTTTTTATTATATAAAAAAATAATGAAACATTTAGTTTTGATCATATGCATTCCATTGTGGTCACACCAATTCAAGATCGTCACCAAATCATCTTGGAGCCTTTGACAATCATTTACGTCATTGACGGCAGAGTAAAGCTTAAGATCGTCGGCATAGAGAAGAAAAGAGCACCTGATAGCATCAATGAGGTCGTTTATAAACATTATATACAACAGAGGGCCCAAATGGGAACCCTGAGGAACACCGGGGGTGACAGTCCAGTGATTTTATACAGTTAAGAGAAAAATATTTTTAACCAACGTCCCATGAAAATCCGAACATTTACCAACACTCTTTTTCAACTTTTTTACCTAAGTATATAATTTGTTTTAGGACAAAAATATTATAAAACGGAAAATACATTGCATTGCAACGGAAAACAGACGCCGGTGTTCCGGATGAAGCTTACAATTCAATTGAAGGAACATTACGTGATTACTGCGAAGAAGCAACATATGGAAAAGAACCTGCTCCTCGCATTTGTAAGAAAGCACTTTCTTTTATAGAAAGCAAAGGATGGCTTTTTTATTAAATATTAAATACATGTCATTGAGTGGAAACAATGAAGTGTCTTTCCGCGGACCTGGTGGGCGGGGCCGTGCCAGAGGACGTGGCAGAGGGCGCAGTGCTGCGTCGGTGCCTGTTCCATCGTAATATATATTTTTTACATATTTTTTATATATTCTTAAAAAAGTGCTCTTCTAACTTAATATTTTTAAAATTGCAGCACCAGCTTGAACACTGCACCCAATGTGGCGGAAGAGTAAGTTATAGTTTCATTTATCGATATATATTAACAGATTTTATCGAATATTTTAAAATTAATCAGAAGATAGTTGACAAGAAAAACGTTAATAAATTGGAGCCCTGTGTCAGGCAGAAGTTGATGGAACGCAAGCGGAAAGCTCAGCTCCATCGTGTACTCCTGCCTGATGCACCTCCCCGAAAGAGGAAAACAAGGTAAGTAGTGATAGTCAAAATAGTACTATTACATCTATCATTTTTTTAACATGTAACATTATTGTTGCAGACGTCCATCTCCGGAAAGATATGCTCCAGTGTTTTTACCGGCTGCGGTTGCAGCATCAAACGGTAAGATTAATAGTTTAAATAATTTTTATACAATGTTTTAAATAATATTGACAAAGCGTAAAAATTACATTCTTATTGTTGTACCATCATCATCAAAGTTACCTATGTCTGATATGATGTTTAAATACTACTCTTTTTTAACATAGTATTGACACCGGCTGCGAGCGCCGAGCCAGTGGGTACCGCACCTGAAGAGGGGATCGGAGCATTGCATGGTAAGATTTATAATTCAAATAAATATTTATACTTTTATTAAAGTAAAGAATATTTTCATATGTTTGACACCGGCTGCGAGCGCCGAGCCAGTGGGTACCGCACCTGAAGAGGGGATCGGAGCATTGCATGGTAAGGTTTATATTTCAAGTAAATATTTATACTTTTATTAAAGTAAAGAATATTTTCATATGTTTGACACCGGCTGCGAGCGCCGAGCCAGTGGGTACCGCACCTGAAGAGGGGATCGGAGCATTGCATGGTAAGATTTATATTTCAAATAAATATTTATACTTTTATTAAAGTAAAGAATATTTTCATATGTTTAACATCACATTCTTATTGTTGTAGACTGGCCATCAGTTACAATCTCCATACCGGATGCGGTGCCCGAACCAGCTGGTGAGGTGATCATTGGTAAGAAAAGATTGTTCCTAAAATCTGCAAAATATAATTTATCTTACCAATTAAACATTTGGAGCATAATGACGTTTTTTACAGAGTTTATCCAAAAAAAAACGAGGACGAGGGGGCTTCCACAACTCAAAACGCGCAGGGCGCCTTGCATTGGTAAACATATTATAAACTATCTATATATCCTCATTTATTACACCTTTTAGTAAATAAATTTCCATTATTACTTGATATACGTGGCTCCTTAATTTTAATAAAAATATTTTTTTTTTATTAATGACATTTTTCTTTTTTCAGCTGTGACTGACGTGACTTTGAGACGACTTTGGGCAACTGGATGCAGTACTTAGGTACTGTTGACAATGACGACGACGAATTTACAGGCAAGGACATAGACGGAGGCATTCCGCTGCTGCCTCAATCGACTGCTCAGCGTACTGCGAACCAGCGGATGACGCAGGACTGACTCTCGCCGAAGCTACTATAGTACAACAAGACGGCGACGCCAGTGATCAACATCTTAAATTATTGGTAACGAGACTACTTCGACTTTGCGTGGACACAAGACAGACAGACATTCACTGGAAGTCGGGAGACCTTTACCGGAACACCAGGACCGACTTTTCCGGTGAGTGACTCGATTGTTGACGTGTTTTACCGTATGTTTGACTCGGACTTCGTTGACCTACTGATAACTGAGACATAACGGTACGCTGAACAGACTTTGGCACGACTAAGACAAGACCCGACAAAAAAACAGTCTCGACAGTTACGTTGGACGCCGACAGACCGAGATGAAATGATCTCATTTTTGACAGTGTTGATCCTGCAGGGATTGTACTCAAAGTAAGGGAGGAGGCCTACTTCTCACTTGATGGGTTTGGCACCACCTTTTACTTTGGAACAATCATGTCCTACAACAGGTTTAACCTGTTGAAAATGATGATGCATTTCGTCGATAACGAGACTTGTACGGACATGACTAAACTGTACAAAATACGACCAATAATCGACCACTTCAACAGACAGTTTTCCAGTCTATACATGCCAGGCCAGAATATCTGTATTGATGAGTCGCTTCTAAAGTGGCATGGGCGTCTGGGCTTTGCCCAAAAAATCGCTACCAAGGCTGGCCAAGTCGGCGTGAAAACGTACGACCTATGCGACACATCAAACGGGTATTACTGGCGCTTTTTTGTGTATACTGAAAAAGACGGACCGACAAGACAAACTGACAGACAGACAGACAATGACGATACCCAGGAAGACGAAACTCAAGATGCTGAAGGACAAGCCCATGACATACAGACAGACAACGACGACCGTACAACTGACAATGTACACCCGACCAACGCCACTGCCAAAGTGGTGTATGACTTAGTGGAGCCACTACTTCATAAAGGGCACACGCTGATAATGGACAACTTTTACAATAGCCCATTATTAGCGAGTTGCCTTGAGAGAGACGGACAGACTGACGTATGCGGGACTTTAAAACTTGCCCGCGAATTTGTACCAGACTCAATAAAGACTTTGACAAAAGCCGACGTGAGACAAGGTAAAGTAGTCGTTACCTATTGTACCGATTTGGCGGTCATGCTATGGAGAGATGCTAACTTTGTTAGTATGATCTCCACATATCATGCCCTCGAAATCGGTTCACGGGAGCGCTACGACACACAGACTTACAAACCCTCGATCGTCTTGGATTACAACAAAGCCATGGGTGGTGTAGATCGGAAAGACCAGTACCTTGCCAGCCAGCCTTTTGAAAGGCACCGGAACAAGGTCTGGTACAAAAATTGATCCGGCGTTTGTACAATGCTGCTATGTTCAACTGCTTTGTGATATTATGTTAGATTTAGATTGGACTTAATTACATGTGCACAATCTGAATATTTAATAAATTTGATTGGTCGACAGCGGCGAATTCGCGGTCGCCGGGGTGTTAGATTTTAGGTGATACAATTCTTATTGCTATCAATACCCTATTGATTTTGGTATCCAAAAAAAGCTATAGAATTGTTTTATACGCTGTTTAAGTCAGATGGATTAAATTTCATACGAGTTCAGAGAAAATATTACGCAAAGTTGACATTCACGAAAAAAATCCTTTTCGTCAAGTTTCCATTCACGATAAAGTCTGACTTTTTGATTAAATCAATTTAATATTATCATATATTTAGATTCTACGTTTATTCAGCTTTCTGACAGTATTCTTACTTTTTACGGTAAACCAAAGATCTACGAGTGGTAGTCGTATTTCTGTTGCGCTACGCGCTCGCATTTCGCGGATAACGCGCTCGCTCGAGTCTCGGACGATAAGCCTAGGCGCGGCGCGCGCATGTGGACTGACTACCTGACTAGTGGGATCGTTGATATAAAAAATATACAATTTCTAATTTTAATTCAACCAGAGCCGTTAAACTTTTATAAAAAAAGAAATTATTTTTGGATTGTCTACTTTTTTAATTTTGACGATTAATTATTATATGTGGAAAAAAATCGATCGATATTCTTTACAAAGATTTTAATTATTTGATATTTTCTTGCCATCTAGTGGAGTTTGTAAAAACGAATTTCGCACACTAAAGCAATTAGACGCAATGTTTCCACTGTCCTATAGAAAATGGTGCATAAAAATTGAGTTGAGAAGCAAATATGCCACTGTCTTAAACAAATCTTAAAAAATATTTGTTCGAAAAAGAAATTCAGTAAAGTTAATAAGAGTTTGTCAAAAATAATTCATCACTATTTTGGGGATTACCGAGCACAGGATCAGAAAAGTTTCTAGAACATTTGCCAGCACAGGATCCGTAGTTAAGGAAAAAAGAGGTGGAGATCACACATCGGCCAAAAATATGCATAAATTGAGAGAAGTTAAAAGATTTATAGAATCTTTTAAGTGCTTAGAGTCACATTATTGCTGATCTACTATTTTGAGATAATATTTGCCATCTACTCTAAATATTCGAAAAATGTGGAAAATGTATAATCAGAGCAACGATATCAAGGTACGTGAATGTTATTTTAGAAAAATTTTCAACACATGCTACAACTTAGGATTTAGAAGCCCTCGTACAGACACTTGTTCCAAGTGCAATGAGCTAATTGAACGCAATAAAAAATCAACAGATCCTACTGAAAAAAATGATTTAATGACAGAGAAAAGGGTACACATGCTAAAGGCCAAAGCATTTTATCGACTGCTAAAGGAAAAAAGGGACGATTTAGTTGTGCTTTCTTTTGATTGCCAGAAAAATCAGGTATTGCCAAAAATATCGGATCAGGTGGTATATTACAGTCGCCGTATATAATTTTGCAGTAGTAAAGTCGGTGCCAGAAAATACCTTGAATAGGGACAATGTAACTCTGTATACCTGGACTGAAAACGAATTCCGTAAAGGGGCAAATGAAATCGCATCGGCCGTCTATGACACGCTCCAAAATACAGTACACAGTGAAAATGTCAAAACTGTTCGATTGGTGGCGGACGGATGCGGCGCCCAGAACAAAAAGAGCATCATGGTTGGTATGTGTGCTAAATGGTTGACTCAGGCACCACCCCATATTAAAACAGTCGAGCTAGTCGTTCCCATTCCCGGTCACTCCTTTATTCCACCTTATCGGGTTTTCGGTCTTATTGAAAAAGAAATAAAACGAATGGAGACCATTTTAAAACCTGTGGAATACCTTAAGTCTTTAAAAAATATGGGACGGTTGTTTCACTAAACAATGTGAAAGACTGGAAAACTGTTCTCGAAAATATAATTCGTCCACCGGGAAACTGGCATTTCCAATTTAACCAATGTAAAAGATTTTTCTTAAAAAGAAACAGAAGCAATGATGTATATGTAAGAGTCCCCTCTAGCCAAACTACTGTGCTGATGTTGGCAGTTATAAGACAGTTTTAAAGCGAGGAAAAACATTTATTGGCCTATGCCCGGATATAATAGAAAAAGACAAAGTTGTAGTAAAGAAAGATAAAATAAAAGATGTTGAAACTCTATTGAAAACACTTTGGCGAGAATTGGAACTTGGAAGGCTACGGATGATTTAGACTTTTACAAAAACGTGAATGGGCGAGCTGAAAACGAAATAAATGAAACTGAAGAAGATGAAGAACTCTGTGGGGTTGCAGTACCTGATTCAGACTTAAGAGTTTAACTAAATTTAAACTTGTTTTATCGGCCTTACTAATTTAATGTCATAATTAAACATGATTTGTATCTGTATTGCATATTTTTTATAAAATAAAGTGATTTAATGAAAAACATTTTTCTACTCTCTGCTTTGTATTGTTGACTGTACTGTATTTACACAGTAATAATATGCTGAAAAGCAAATGCGCTACTCTACTGTCCTTTCCCTGAGACGCAGATTCACCACTGTCCAATGTCAGTTAGATGCAAACTCACCATTGTACAATGTGAGATGCAAAGTCACCACTGTCACGTCTGTTTAATTAGGATTTTATTTATATTACTTTAGAATAAAATGCATATTGATTTCAATTTAAAATATCTTACCAAACATTAAAAACAAGCATTACCATAAAAAAACGAATATATTGTTGCTATACTAAAGTTTTTTTGTTAGACCGAGACATAATTTATGGACAGTGGCGCATTTGCTTTTAGCCCCCTCAATAATAAATAATGTTATTATTATTTATTAATAATAATATTATTTCTTATTTAGAATTAAGTACTTCTAAATACGAAATAAATAGAAATATAATCATACTATTTCTTTAATATTCTCTATTTAGACTAAATAGTCCGACTAAAAGTATTCAATGGGTTTGCGCACACTAAGTACTTTCAATATAAATGCCTTATCAATCTGAAGGGATTGACGATTCAGGATAGCTCACAAATAAACAGAAACAGGTTAGTTGAAAACAAATATATAATTATACATAACTGAACATGAACAAGGTTATAATTATTAAAATTATTAAATTAACCTTTTACCATAAAACTTATATACAAACACGCAGAGTAAAGAAGCAATACAATATATCATTTTCACATTAGGCTTACACTTTCATCAAAACATGCTAAAACAATATATGGTTATCATAGGTACAGTTTTTTGACATTAAAGGAGACGGACGACCCGCCATACATTGCTTGCCCCAAAAGAAAAAATCCATACGTCACGACCAAAACTAATTTTATGGGTTCGGTTCTTCGCCTTTTAAAATAATATAAAGTAAAATAAGCCGGTAAATAGCGGAGTTTTCACATAAAACGAAATAAAATGTGTGGGGTCAATCTTTTGCACACTATCTAGAACAGGTCTATCTAGATCATAGCGCCATCTGTGTCGAAAAACCGCCATCTAGGCCACCAAAACTAAAACATAGAAAACTGCCCCGCTAGGGTGCGTAACCCGTGAAAATTACAATGACGCAAACAATAGCCAACAAAAAGAAGTTCCTTGGCACAGTTTATTTTTTTCAAGTTTAGGAAGAGGTTGGTAGGTTTAAAAGTTAGTACCTACAAACGTCATCTTCCTTCTTAAAATAGCGATTGCGAGCGCTTACTTATTTAACTAACTCCCAGTTCAATGACACAGTATGACACAATATGCCATTTCGTTAAGCGGTCGTCAGTTTGCTTATAAGTGCCCGAAACCGCTATTTTCTGCCAAACACAACAATTGTTGGGGACAGGGGACAGGAATATTCAATCGTATTCCTATTTTTTTTTTGTAGATTTATATGCCGCCATATAAAAGCAGAGTAAATTAACAATATTGTATTAAAAATTCAATATATTTTTTGCGATCACGAGCATCTCCGTGCTTCGGAAGGCACGTTAAGCCGTTGGTCCCGGCTAATATCGATTGGTATTAGTCGTTAGGCCTAGTCAAAGGCCTTAGGGGCGGCTCGATAAAAATCTGACAGCAAGGTTGGTCGCTTGCCTTGCAAACACCCCTCCGCCAAACCGCACTGAGCCTGCGTGGTGGAGTATGGCTCATACTACCTCACATTTGAGGTAAGGCCTTTGCCCAGCAGTGGGATGCTACGGGCTAACTTTACTTTACTATATTTTTTGCAAAATGATATAGTCAAGTCTCTTAATGCTTTTCTTTAATCAAACAGATCAACCAGAACCAGAGTCGTTTTACGACATACCATAGAAAAGAAAAAATGTATAGAACAGCATATTTTTTCACGAATTCGTAGTTGGTATAACAACAAAATTTTGAATGCGTTTAGAACGCTGCAATTAAAGAGACGTTTAAACAATTTAGCGTACCATTTTACGCAACGTTTCCTTCCTCTACGAGGAACATCGATAACTTCTGATCCTTAAGATCTACCCCTCCCATGGTGTTGTTGTAGTCCCGTACTACAACAGGTTTCACTAACTCCTTGCCCGCCTTTCTGCCTACATACGTATCCGTGTTGTGGTATGTAGAAATCATCGTTACCAATTTAGAATCTTTCCATGCAAGGCATGCCCGTCTCCAGAATGGCGAGCGATGATAGTGCCTTTAGCGAGATTCTTAGGTGCCTTGGCAATTTCAGCAGGCACATGCTTCCTATTTGGGCGCAAAGTGCCCAAGCAGTCAAACCCGCATCTTTTCAGGTGTCGTGCCAACACTGGACAATTGTAAAAATTGTCCATGGTGACACAATGACCTCTGTTTTTTAGGCCTTTCAAAAGATCTAGGACTACTTGGGCACTTTTGCCCGCTAGGTCCGCAATCGGTGCCTCCACAGCCCGTTCCGAGTTTTTCCCTGTATAAATATCAAAAGAGACATTTATTTCTATACAGGTATCCGCTCCTCGATTTTAGTTCGTATAGCCTGAATCCATGACAATCGCCCTTTAAACAGAGTCAAAGACTCGTCAATGGCAATGTCAGCATGCAGGTTATACAAGCTGGAAAATTTACTGTGCATTTTTTTTTTATTTTGCTGTCTGTATTGTCTACAAAATGAAGGAACTTTCCTAGCAGAATATATCTGTTGTATGATATCAATGCCCTGAACCTTGGCACTTCTAAATAACCAGTGGTTTTCCAGAATTCATGCTGGGATGTTCTGGGATCTATGCCCATTAGAATAAGAATGCAAAAAAAAATACATTTCGTCTACACAGGTGTCTGTCCACTTGTGCAGACGAAAATACGGCAATAGTTTGCCTCCTTCCTTAAATTCCTCTATTTTTTGGCTTGCGTATAAATTTGTTTGAGTGACAATAAGCTCCATAATATCGCGGTCCCAAATAGATTCAAAAGGCTTCCAGAGGACTGACATATTCATTGATCGGACCTGGCTTAGGGCCTTTGAATGTTTCCGGGATCGCCGTAAAATCTGAAAAATCTGCGTTACACAGAAATTCCGATACTTGGACGAGATCCTCTACAGCATCGTCAATAGCGGCAGCAACGCTATTGACAAGCTGTAGTTGACCCTCGTCCAATTCTTGGTCGTCTGGGATGTTGCGCTCATGACCCGCTAAATCTTCCAATACACATTCATCGTCAAAATCGCTTTCGAGATCACTACCTTGATCATTGGTGACGGGGTCCACAGATGGAAGAGGGGCGCAATCGTCCAGCTACTTTTGGACGTGTTCAATGTGATCTTGAGCTTCCTCTTCGTCGACAGCCATAGCGGAGGCCCTTTAAATCTTCCCAACGCTACAACAATATGAAATCATCAGATCATCAGAGAAAAGATACCACTCCACTGGTTCTTGGACGTGAAGAGAGCCCCCCGGTGTACAATTTACAGTAAACGCTTGCCCAATGACAAAAAAAGGTGGTTAAAAACAAATTATGTAAAAAAGATGTAAATTTTTAAGAAAAGTGATAATATACTTACAGGTTAGGCTTCCAGAGCTTAGGCTCTGGTTCAACGAATGGATCCGTCGCCGATTCGTTGGCCCTACTCATTATAAGGCGACGCCTCGAATGGTTCGCAACGTTCTCTCGCGAGCGAGAAGCAGAGCGAGAACGCGACCGCTCATGGCTCGGCTTTTACTTAAAATAAGTTATATTTTAAAAACCTGAATATGAACATGAAAAAAACATACTGGCCATTACTAAAAATGTTTAAGTAATTTTCTGCACTGAACATTACTACTATTTTAACACTTATTCCTCAGAGTATGCACTTAATTGAACAGTGTTATATGGAACAATAAGTTACAAGGTCATTTTAGTATCTACGCCTAAGTTAGGTACGGTTAATGGTTATTCGGAACAGTACCATTCTAAAATAAAATAAATAAATAAATATGCGCCAGTCAACTCAACACACCAAAATATAAAGTAATCACTTCAAACAACAGAGTTTTAATATGAAAATGAATAAAAAAATACTCGATTTTTTGCACTTAGTACTATTAGGTTATTTCTGTTGTAAACTGGGATTTGTTACAAAAACAACATGTTTTCGCAAAATGTGTACAAAATTAGAAAATCTAATGGTCGCACTGAATTTCCAGATAGTTTTACTGCAAATTAATCACCTTTCCACAAGTTTTGTTATAAAATTAACAATACACTAGCACTAAACACGACACACTTAGGTAGCAAAAATGGCTGCATAGAAAAGTTTGGCACTTTTATCACCAACTAATTTCCTAAGATGGCCAAAACAAATGCTTGAAACATATTCTACACTTCTTTCTCAGTTATTTTATTATAATTATCGTAAAATACACTTACCGTTTGAATGCTTGAGACATTTTTCCATTCAACAATCACAGAACTCACGCAACAAATGTCAATACAATAACAGTAATGGCGGACACCGAGATCTATACAAAAAAAAAAACCTGTTGCTATGTTGTTGCTTGTTTTTGATTGGTCAATTCTAGAAATATATTCTGAAGTATTCTCTGATTGGTTGTGCAAAGGAGATTGCCAAACTGGGTACCCGGTCTTTTTTAAGCGTATCAAAGGAAAACTATTCGCATTTCTTAGATCGAAAGACTGCCGATATTTTCCAATCTCAAATGTTTTTAAATCTGTTGGAGGTAATAAATAAATCGTAAAAGTTAAATTCAATACAATCGTATACACGATACGCAATTACAATGCAAAAACAAAACGCTATTTAACCATAGTTTTTATACGTGTTGCAACAAGGATCTTCTGGCCAACGGATGACATTGTCAGGGGGCTTATTCAATGGAAGGTAGCCAGAGTATGAAAATCTCCCTTGATTTTATCCCACCATGTCAAAAGAGTGAATAGGCTATTACTAGTCAGGCATGATCCATCCTAGGCCACATCATCGCTTACCATCAGGTGAGATTGGGGCCAAATGTCTGCCCAGACACTATAAAAAAAAAAAAAAAAAGCCAAAGAAAAGATTTCTTGGATGGAAATGTCGTCGAAGGCATAAGAGGCATATCATGTATGTTCCATCGATTTTAGACGCAAAACAGTTGTATCAATAATAAAAACCATTGAAAATAAAAACTTTATTTAAGGAGTTTAGCCTTATGGTATTTAAAAATACTGATATTAATAGTTTACACAGAAACGTTCGAAAATAAAACAAAAGGAAAAACCGGAAAATCTCTCGTAAGATTGGGGAGATTTCGCTACACTCGATTTGGCAGCCGCATTTTTGAATTTGACAGCGTTGGTTCGCACTGTGAATAAGGAACTAAACCTTGCTGGTAATTGACACTCCAAACATTGTAGTTCAACAGTTTTAGAGTAGATGGCGCTATTTGTAGCGACCTGAAGTAAATTGTTGCATAATCTACACCGGTGTTGCAATATTCATCAAAGAAATCGATTTAGGTCATCAATTATACACATTATCGATTTTAAAACAAGTGTTTAAATCATTGACATAATATACTACCGATAGCCAAGAACGTTTATGGAAAATATTTTCCAAATACTGCTAAAAGCTGCTGCAAATACTGCTTAACTAAAGTTCGCTGCAGCGCTTCATTAGCATTGAGTGTCTTAAATACCAAACTATTCAAGCATACAGCGCTAGAGCGCTGACATTATTGATATTCAACATGACAGTGCAGGCAGTGCAGTTCAGTTATACAAAGTGAGTGTTTGGAACTCGTCATCTAGTATAGTACATTTATATCAATGGTTTAAATAAAAATGCAAATCATTTATTAAAAAATGCTAAACTTTTTTATATTTTATATACGATATTATCAATATTTCATTACAACAATAATTGTAATTTACTATTAATAGTTAATGACTGATGCTTGACCTAAAAATCGAAATCTATTTTAGTTATCGATTTTTGTATTTTTAATGGCAATCACAACACTAGTTTTACATATTATTATGTCTTGAAATCTCATACAAGAACAATTACTACATAAATAAAATAAGATAACTTTTGAAAACCCTGCAAGAAACTGATACCAGAGTTGAATTTCTATGGGTGCCCTCACACTCAGGTATAACTGGCAACGAAATAGTGGTCAATTTGATGAAAGTGCATGTTCCAAATGCGATGTTTTCACAAAATGTTGCCATCCCTCCTAGCGCACGAAGATACTTATCAACATCTTTACACGTTTTATAATTTCAACCGTTGACGATATTTAAGACAGAGAAAGAAGATCATCATATAATCACTTTTGCTTTCAAGACTTCACTTTTTAACAAAGGAACAACGTAGAAAACTTCAGAATTGGCTACATGGACGAGAATCCGAAGCCGTTAAACTGTAACAAAAAAAAATATTATTATGTCAAAATGATTCAAAAATGTCTACCGGTTTTTTTGAGATTATGAGGTTATATTGCGATGCCAACTTTTTATTGCCAACTTTTTCGTAAATGCTACAATTATATTTTCAATTACATTTTAAGAAAGCATCAAAATCCACATATTCACTTTACGATACGCAAAGTCTTTATGCGATACTGAAATTATATGGGCGTCTGCAAATCTCCTTTATACGCCCGGCCAACCACAGGAACTGAGCGAATGTAGGCGCCAAGGACAACTAAGTTAGTTACGGACAGACGTTTGTCCGCACGTCACTTCAAGGTCTTTTCGCTCACGGACAGAGGTGTGTCCGGTATTACTTGACGGGTTAAATTTAGTTCCATCTCTTGAACATAATGCTCTATTATGTTTGCTTCCACAATGAACACACTTTTCATTACTTCTACATGTATTTAACCGATGTCCTTCTTGTAGACAGTTAAAACAACGATTTTGTAATTTAGACTTTCTTTCAGAAATAGTTCTAACCACATTACATTCATCGTTGTAATGTGCTCGTTGACAGAAGATACATGAATATCTCCTTTTACTTATCTGTGGAACTTTTTGCTGATATTAATTTTACCCATGAAATTCTCTTTTGTTGTTTCGATTATCGGAGTGATGAGGTACATTAGTACAGTGTATGTGTGGTGTCCTTTTGTATTTTCTCTTGAGTAATTCTTTTTGCATCTTCTTTTGCAGACACAATTATTTCTAGCTGCTTCCGTATGTCATCAACATTATCAGTTTTTAGCGCCATTTTCATTTCATAAATAATTTCTTGTGGATTTTTTTCTTTAACGATGAAACGATTTATTTTCCCCTTACGAGTGTAAAACACGGATATGTCGCTCAATCTCATTTAGTGTTCTACGGCAGTCTGCGGCAGTCATTTGCAGGTTTGATTTTGTATAATGCACCATAATGTGCGTCTGTAATTTGGCTTGTTTTGCCGAAGCGTTCCTTTAGTGTCCTCATGGCAATTTCGTAATTCTTGTGAGTTGTCTCTAGTCCCTCTATAGTTCTTTTTGCTTTACCTGTCAGTGCCAATTTCTTAAAAAAATAATAATTTGTTCACGTCCGGTTAGTTTTTCTTATCAATATTAGAGCTAAAATGATCATAGAACTGCTGCCATTAAAGTATATCGCCATTGTATTCTGGTAGACTTAGTTTCGGCAGTTTGCTTGACAACGCTTTATTTTCTTTTACTTGACTATTTTAATTTAATGTTTTAGGTCTCTTTGTCATTTATACGAGAGTTTCTTCAGAATCAAGTTGTATGGTACTGAATCTTGATACATCATTCGCAGATTGTTCCGTACTAAAACGAAAGTTATTAATCTAATTTGGTTGAGAATCTTGAGTCGTTCTAACATTTTACAAGCTCCATCTTGGTTGCATCTTCAGCAACCAGTTTCTATTTTTATTTGTGTTGTGAGCGCCTGAATGTTTACAATAATATTACTCAAACGTGAAATCATTAGAGCTTCCATTTTGATTTTGCTGTCTGTAAAGAAGCAGAGTAACCAATGTCTCAAATTGACTAAGTATTGTTTTATTTTATGTTTATGTGAGGCGTCACGAAACAGTTGTCGACCTTCATGAAAGCAGAGTTTTTGCGGAAGGGTGTTTAGTATCGCCGATTTCGCGGACGGTTACCGGACTCCAAGTTGCGCAACACTACGCCGGCAAAATAAATGATTAAATAAATGATTACGGTGACATCTATATTTAAAAATAAATATAGGGTAAAGAACCCAATTATTAGCACTTTAAGGATCACTTGCCACTTAAATCGTAAAAACTGTCTATAAGAAATGTTGCCAGCAAAATAAATTTATAAGCATGACAGAATGAGAGTTGATCTACGTTTTAAATATATGCAAATTCTACTATTTCATTATAATTAGGCTTATTTTTATTTTATTTTTTATACACACGATTATCCCAAATATTGGCATGCTTTGGCCAACTATCAGCATATAGGCGTCCCATTTATTGGCATTTCGGATTGTTCAGTAAATTAAAGAAAATTATGGATAATTCAGGACAAAGTAAATTTCAGTCAAGAATCACATTATTTTATGTAGCTCTTTAGACAGATAAGAATAATACAATCAGAACAAACCTCTTAGCAAACATTTGGTTTATTAAGATTGGTACTCTATGACCAATCTTAATAAACGTTAGATAATCTTTTAGAAAAAGAAATCTTTCAGCAAAAAAACTATTATAAATAGATGTGGACGTTAAAACGAAAAGCGCTTAATTAATCATGCTTATATTAAAGTGGAAAAGTACTTTTTGTTTAAAGCAAGATGTAAGTCGCGCCATCTATCGAGTTCTGGTACGACTACTGAGTACTGTTGACTAAAAGTAATGTTCAATTTTAGTTCGGCGTGTTACGTGCGTTGTTGTGGCAGCACTTTCTATGCATAGGCATAGTGTGCAACTAAAATGTGTAGCAACTTAAACAACTTTATTTGGTTGGTTATGCGTTTAAAAATTTTCAATGTAACGAAACTTAAAAAGCATTTTTAGCAGTGCGCCAGCGGGTCGCCACTACGAACAATCAAAATTATGAACGTACTTTGCGCCAACAATCACTATTCTACCAAATTAAAAATGTTTGACGCCGCATAGTATCACGTTATCATGTCAGCATTATAATTTTAGTCGGGTTATACGTCAAATTGAATGTTGGTATTATTGTCAAAATGGCGATTCTTTCTGTGTAATTTCGTAAATCACGTTTTGCAATTTTGTTTTCATTGAATATAACAGAAGAATCGTGTAAATTCGCGAGTTATGGGGGGTAAAGCACTAAGAAAATGTGAAGTTTGTGGTGTGAGGCGAGTCAGAAAATGTACTTCTGACATATTTTTAGCCTGATTTCCTCTGGAACCTAACAGGTAGATGATCAGCAAGTTTACGTTTTTTCTCATTATGTGCATGCAAATTATAATGTTTAATGACTGAATTCGGCTGCCTACTATGCCTACTGCCTACTAGCTATAAATATATTTGTTACAATAATCGCATAAAAAATTTAAAAATAATATTAACGTTTGTAAATAGTGCGGTGCTCATACATAAAATTATGTCGATATTTTTGACGAGTGATTTCTATTGTACGTGCTATTTTTGAAAATTGAATGCTTTTTTATATTCTAGATGTCGGTTGTGGGTTAAAGCTACAGGCAATGAAGATTTGGCTTATTTACCTTTGTATAAATTAAATGAAAGCAAATTCATCTGCGGAGATCACTTTCCTCGTAATATGTATAATGAAAATGGAAGTCGACTAAGAAAGTTTGCTGTACCTACATTAAATCTTCTTAATCCACCACTTACTGATGACATTCTTGCAAATTTCCCTATTTATGACTCAAACCATTATTTTTCTTATAGCCCAAGGAAGAAAATTCCTTAGTTCGAAACCACGTCAATTGGTGTGTTGTCTGGCGCATATTTATATTTACATTTATAGGTTCTAATGAAGATGAATGACGACACCTAATTTTGTACATTATGGAGCAATAAAGTATTGAGTATTGAAGCGTAGGCAGAGGCCCCAAAAGACGGACTGCCGACCGAAAATCTCCGGATGGGGATAGATCTGGACCGATTATTGTGAAGAAAATCCAGCCAAAGACGTCCAACGGCTGACGTGATTGTGATGATGAACCTCAATTATTCTAAATAAACGACTTGATTCTTACTCTTTTTTTATTAGAAAAAAGTCAGCGGTAACCATTTCACAGCATGTCAATATTCTTACAAATATTCTGTATATATGCACTATGAAGGCGTGCTATAGTGGAATTTACCGCTTGCTTTTATTTTTTAAAGTAAAATATTTGACATTTTGAAAGTAAATCCTAAGCAGTATTTTTATCGATATCGATAACATGTTTAGGTTTCAGGTTGGTGCAGCACTATTATTTTGACGTTTATTGTTTAAGTTGGTAGCACTGTATTTGTTGTTAGGTTGGTAGAAAGTACGTTCATAATGGTATCAATGGGTAAAAGGGAGGTGCCAACTCTTAAACGTAGTGGTTCTATCCTCTTTGCAGTGCGCTTTGTGTTTTTGCGGAGTAAGCGTGTGTCGCTCGTTTTGTTTGTTTGCGTAAGTTACGTTGTGCGCTTTTTTCTTTGTTAATCGTGTTTTGATGTGTGTTTGTGGTGGTTTGTGTAAAAAAGCTTTGTAAATATAATATTGAACTATCTAATGAACATTGTTGATGTTGACGTATTTAACGTTTGGATGTGTTGGTGGTGGTTTGTGTAAATATAAACGTTGTAAATATAAAATTGAACTACCATAGTTTTAGGGTTCTTTTAGTAAATATAAAAATGTCGAGAAACAGTTATAATATGATTTGGGATTATTTCCACAGAAATGTGGAGGACAAAATTGGAGAATGCAATATGTGTAAAAAAAACACTTCTTTTAAATCTACAATTACAAATCTAAAACAACATTTGAAACTAAAAAATATAAGTGTATATAATGAGTATCTGTCGCGTAATTTAGCGCGGCCCGGCAGCAGCTCTAGCGCCCGGGTGGCCCAGCCAGCTTCAACAGCATCTGAAACACTGGCACCAGTAGGACAGCAACAACAACACGGTAACCAAAATAATACTACTAACAATGTCGGTGGTGGTGATGGTGGTGGGGCTATTAACCGACCACGACAAAGAAATATTGCATCTTACTTACCTCGCCAATTAAGGCCAGAAGAAAAAAAGAAAATTGACAAATCTTTGTTAAAAATGATGACATTGGACTTTCAACCATTCAGTATCGTAGAGGATGAAGGGTTCAAGGAGTTTGTTGCAGCAGTTAACCCCAGTTATGAGTTGCCTAGCAGAAAAACATTATCCAATGCATTATTGTCGTCTGAGTACACCGACCAACTTGGAAAAGTCCAGAATCTAGTTCAACAACAGTGCGTGAGTATTTGTGCCACTGTTGATTGCTGGACTTCGAAAAATTTAGAGGCGTACATGGCAGTAACAGGGCATTTTATTAACAAGGAAACGCTGGAGTTTTACAGCATTTTGATACAATGTGCAGCCGTTGAAGGAAACCACACAGGAGAAAGAATAGCTGATGAGCTGCGAGTTATTTTCGCTGAATGGGCTATCAGTGACAAAGTTAACTTTATTGTGACAGATAATGCAGCCAATATGAAAGCAGCCGCAAGGATTTTAGAGATACCTATTTTTGGTTGTTTCGCCCATAAATTGAATTTAATTGTTCAAACAGCTTTGGCAGATGACACTATTTCCCAAACAATCGCCAAAGTGCAGAGAACGGTGTCCCACTTTAAGCGTAGTGCCATTGCCAAAGACAAGCTACAAAAATATCAAATGACGGCACAAAATATAGCACAGCCAAAAAGCCTGCTGTTGGCAGTACCAACCCGCTGGAACTCCACGTTCCAGATGTTGGAGAGATTTGCTTCCTTACAAGAAGCCTTGAGAGCCACCATACCAAATTTGAATGTGGAACTTCCTGTGATTCCTCTGGAGGAGTGGAACTGTATATCTCAAATTTGTGAAGTCCTTAAACCTCTTGAAGACGTTACTAAAATAATTAGTGGTGAGACGTACCTTTTAGCAAGCAAAGCTCTTGTTTTGATTACTGGACTAAACACTGTATGTGACCAATTATTGCAGCGCAATTTCTTTGAGTCTTACCGACTCATATGTCCTGATATTAAAACTAAAACAGGGTATAGTCTCGATTTGGGGATATTAAGATATATATAGATCTCCATTGCTCAGAAGTTAGTACAAATGGAGCTCTCTTTATGTTTCTAACGCCTTTGCGTTGAGGTGACTTCGGCAATACAAGGACATCAGTTAATGTAATGGGAGTAAGGTTTAACATTGCAGTGTTACGTTTTTCAACCTTTACAGGCACTTGCTTGATCTATATAGTTTATATTTTGTCAAATTCGGAGCTTTGTTTTTGTGTGACTTTATTCATAGGGCGTTCAATTTGTTGGGGCAGAACAGAGACTCTCGTATTTTTAGTTGTTGAATTATACACTTCTGCTTTATGAGTTATATGCAAAAATTGTTGTGAATGGTCAGATTAACGATCGTCGTTGCCATCATCAAAGTATTCTGTTGTTATAGTTACTTCTAAGGCGGGTGCAGGTATGCAATCAGAAAAATCTTCTCTCAAGTCTTCGTTTATAACAACTGGCATATTTTCAATATCCACTGCATCAAATCTTATATCTCCATCTTTCCGACTAGAAGTATTGTCTTTGTTCACCTTTGTAAACCCTCTTGCACTTCCGTGAAAAAATCCCATTTTTTTTTCAAATAGATGTCTTCTGGTCCTAGTATTCCTAATTCGATTTGACTAATTTTTTGTGTTCCAATAATAATTTCAAATGGTTCTTTGGTCATTGCTTTTGTCTCTTTGTGAGGTTTATTAAAAGTTTCTGCATGTGGAATATTTGCCTTGCCTAAACATTTTGTATAGTCCACAAGCGTTCACATTCCATGGACAAAGACCCGTTGTCTTGAATCCATTAATTACTGTGGATGATGAGATCGTGTTTTTGATAGTTTTATTTAGAAGCGGTACAAAATTGGTCTTAGTGAGAGCTACTGATGGATTATTTCGCCTCCACTCCAAAACAGTTTTCTGCCAACCAGATTTCAATGGCTTGAAAGCTGACACATCTGCTGGCTGCAGTAATCTGAAACAGTTGGGGTATAGGGCAATCAAAACAATTCCCAGTTTCTTACATAGCTCACTAACGTCATACGTCAAATGGGTTTTGTGTCCGTCAACAAACAGTATAATGGGGAACTGAGTTCGTTTTTTAATCAAGTGGGGATGTAGAACAGTCTCGATGTAATCGTGAAAGATTTCGGCTTTCATCCAGCCATTGTCGCTGAGCCCTATACCCCAATCTGATGGCACTTTAGCCGTCATGTCAGCTGATAGCCGCTTATTTGGAAAAATAACCATTGGAGGTGAAAGATCTCCGTTAGCAGCAAATGTAAACATCACGGTCAATGAAGTTTTGGCAAGCGCATTATCTATCTCGTACACATTGCTTTCGCCTTTAGGAGCCAATACGACTCCTGTTTTGGGGCAAAGCAGAAAGTTTGTCTCGTCGCCGTTAAATACTCGGGATGGATCTGAAAGTACATTAAATAAATCGTTTTCTTTAAGGTAAACTACAATTTGAGTGAACCAGCCTCTTACTTGTTTATTTGTTTATTTGTTTATTTATTTAAGAAAACCAACAGCTTAAAATTACTTATACTAATTTACAATGTACTAATAAATAGTAAGCCAATACTAGGTTTTCCTTTTGTTACGATTAGTATAAAAGTTGTGAGACTTAACTTAACGTTAAACAATGAATATTCCGTTGCATTCATGGACATAAAAAATGCTTTCAATGAATAATTGCTGTGCAAAGTTTTAGCGCTCGGACAATCAAACATCGAGGCAGGCAAAAAATAAATAAAAAGTGAAACAAAACTAAGTCAGATTTGTCTGGTAGGCGACCGTATCAGAGCGTGCCCAACGGGCGGCCCGAGAACAACCTAAAGTGTAATTTGCTACATTCCCATAACACGAGAGTAGGTAAAAGAATAAAAAAGAAGAAGAAAAAACGTCAAATTTTAAAAGCGCAGTTGTTGTTGTTGTTGTAGCCCTACGATTATGAATAATCTTGGGATCGGCTCTTAACGACCACTACATAGAGAGTAAGAAGGCTGGTTAGTGACTTAAGTACAGTCTCAACAGTAATGTTGAATGTTGAGATTGAGTCGGCGCTCATAGAAATTTGCGAAATAGGTCGTGATGTGATGCTAGAATCACCAAAAACACTTTTAAAGAACTCGCTAAACGCTTCACAAATTGATAATCCGTCTGTGTAGGTGCTGGAGCCTAGCGTAAGGGTCCTTGGGTAGTTCGATCCCCCACGCAATAACTTGATATACGACCAAAACATCTTAGGACAGTTTTTTACAGAGTTTTCGACACTACTGATATATTTTTTATAGCAAGCTTCTTGGACACGGCGTTGTCTTTTACGCAACAAAGAAAACTCATCGTAATCGAGGAGATTATTATATTTTTTCCACCTTGAATGCGCTTTGGCTTTTTCTTTTATTATTTTAATCAGAGATTTACTGAACCAAACTGGATATTTATGAGCCGAGCTACGCTGTCGTGCAAAGGGGACAAAATTTGATATAGCGTCATTAACAATGCTGTAAAACAAATCTGTAGCGTCATTTACTGTGCTTGATCCCACAAGACACTGCCAGTCGATTTCTGAGAAATGTTTGTTCAAACTATCGTAGTCTCCTCGCTTATAATTGCGCCTTAAACTATTTGACTCGATCAGAGGCTTAATCGCTAAATCCATCACTTCCGCATGAAATGAAGGGTGAGCACAGTCCTCACTGACAAACGGAGAACACTTTTCTATTATAAGCGGTAAGTTACAGAACGCTAGATCTAGGGTGTGCCCTGCATGGTTAAGTAAATTGTTAAACTGAGAAAATCCTAAGAGGGACAAATCGTTTATAAGTTGAATGGCCGCGTTCTGTACCAATACGGGTCCGTTTTTAAGAAAAGTTGGATTATTATTGTTCCATTCAATACATGGCAAATTAAAATCACCCAGTATTAAATAATTGTCTTTTGGATTGCAATTGAAGTTACTGTTTATTGAGTTTATTACAGAGTAAATATCTTGTGGAATGCGGCTGCTATCTATCTTACGTCGTTTTCTGACACGACAGCACTGCTGTAACTTCCTCAGGTGTTCGGGCAGAAATGTTTGGATGTCGTTGAAGAAATAGTTTATACCACTTTTCGCCCTTCTTAAAAACGCTGGTCCTCTTATTATTTTTCAGAAAATTCGTTACACTACAAATCAAATCATCTTTGCGTCTTGGAAAACCTTTTCTACAACTAAGTGTTATCCAATCTTTGAGGTCTTTTTCTTCCTTTTCCGTCAGAATAGTAGGAGGGCCTGGACGGGACTGGTGCTCAGGGTTCTTAATCTTATATTGCAAAGTAGCCCGCGGCACTTAATAAGTCTTTGCCACCAACTTCTTACTCATTCCCTCTTTGACAGCTTGCAGGGCCTTACTTAAGTTTTCTGAGTTGTATCTCTTACGTCGGCATATTTCTTTGGGTTGTTTTCTAGAGCTCTTAGTTCTAACTTTTGGTTTCATATTCAGATTAAATCGGGTAGACTGAAAATAAAATCATAAGGTCAGATCACACCAATTATCACCATACTAATACGTAATTATTAGCCCTAGTGTCAATAATTGGAGATTTCGTTGTTGGCACCGGGGCCAGGATTTGGAAATATTGCGTTTATGACTACGAGTTATAAATTAAACAAAGTGCGGTGGTCTACTAAATTATATAAAGCACAAAATAAACTTCAAAGAACAATAACTTGAAAACTTATTGTTCCAAGTGCCAAAAAATTAGAATACGGACATTTTGGAATGCCGATTATTGGCACCGTTATAAAGTAGTAAAAAAACAATACATTTCTTACAAATAAACTGTCAAAGACTCAAGTAATACGCGCTGAATTTGCTTTACGGGTAAGGCCGAGAATAGATGTACCTTTTATCAAAATATCATGTCTCCTAAGTTTTGTTGTTAATTGTGTTACATCGGACTTAATGAAGGGATTGAAATTGGATTCAGATTCAGTTTTTAATCTTGTTTTAACAATGTTGAAGTAATTTAATTGAAAGAACACTCATTTTAGTAAAAAAATGTATCTTTTTATAATTCAATAAATTTTGGCTTCATACTCAAGTCACTTGTCTCCAGTACGCACCACCTTGCAATTTTAGCTTTATTTTAAAAAGTATTCAATTGAGATGTTTGTTTGTATATTTTAACACTTACAATAATATTAATGAACAATAAAAACATATAATTATTTCGTTTACTAAGCTTATGCTATTCCAAAATTTTATATAACTTTTTGTCTCCATTTTTCTATCGGTTGTGTTACGATTAATGATGTTACCAATATTTGGTATTATTTTACCTTTCTAAGCTGGCAACATTCCTCGCTTTTGTAAGGTTGGTACCACTGTTCAATATGTCATAAATGCAATAGCGGCTCCGCCATTTTGCGGCTTGACACATCGTGTTGTTTATCACAGGTCTGAGTGTAAATTTTAAATAACAGAATTTACAGAAGCTTTTTCGTCAAGGTAAGTAGATATTTTTTTAAGTCTCTTTATATTATTTAATAAGACGTTCATATATCTAGTGGTTATTGTGCCTCGTGACACAGGTAACACAACCGAAAAAAACTTCGGTTGTGTTTTTTTTTTTTTCACAGTAACACAATTTCGGTTTTGTTACCTAAAGCTTAGTGCAGACACCAAAAAGTTTTTACCGTCTGGTTATTTATTTCCGGGAATCAATTTTTAACTATTTCTAGGTGTTGGAACAAATGATAAGAAGCGACTAATGACTACTTATGTCAGTCAGGGGATGGGCAACAAAACTAAACTATTAAATTCCAGCAAGCTGTCTGCGATTATACAACATTCTGCATTTAAAAGATGTCTATGTCTAGTGTTATGATGAATTTAAATATGCCTCTAGTTATAGTTAAGTCTAAATACAGGAAGAATGTCAAACTTAATAAGAACTTGTTATTGTTATAGATGCCTCTAACTGCTGCAGAAAAGCAACGTAAGTATAGGGAGAGACTGAAGATGATGGATCCAGAAAATTATGAAGCTATGAAAAAAAAGAATGCTGAAAGGACCAAGAGTAAAAAGAAGAAGATCTCGGACTGCACCGAAGAAGAAAAAAAGGAAAAACGTGAGAGATGGGTAGCCGAAAACAGAAAAATTCGAAAAAAAGTAAATCTAAAAGATGACGAAAGCCAAGAAAATAAACGGGAGGAAAAACGGTCATATCAAAAAGTGTATCGTAAAAATATCAAATTGCAAAACACCATAGTTTTGCAGAAAAAAACACATAAAAAAATTACAAAAACAGCTTAACAGATACAAAGCAAAGTGTGAGCGTTTAACCAAGAGTATTAATGCACTTGTCGAAGAACAACTCAAACAAAAACATGAACTTCATAAACAAACAAATCAAGTTGAAAATGAACTAACGCCATGTAAAAAAACAGACATATATGTTCAAGACAATTTTTCAAGTGTACCTGATGCAGAGAAACAAAAAATTAAGAAAAAAGTTTTCGAACATGGCTCGAATAAATAAAAAGACGTTCTTAAAAGTATTGTTGAAAATGACATAGTGAAGAAATATAAATTAAAAAGTAAGATGGCGAGCTACTTAGGACTAAAAGGAAAAATACGTCATAACCATGATAATAAAAAAAGAAGAAAAAAAAGAAGTGCTATAATAAAGTCATTAAAAGATTTCTATGAGAGAGACGATGTAAGTAGAGCGACAGCTGGGAAGAAGGAAGTGAAAACTCTAAAGAAACAAAAGCGACAGAGAAGATATCTATTACAACCTTTGAGACAATTATATAAAAAATATAAAAAAGAAAATGGATTATTTCGTTTTCAACTTTTAAAAAGTACAGGCCCTTTTATATTTTGAAACCGAAATTGAGCAATCGCGAAACATGCGCTTGTATGAAGCATGGCAATGAAACTGAAAAAATTGAATTCTCTGGGATTGACTGAAATTAAGAACACAGAAGATCTGTTACCTAAAATAATGTGTGATGTTAAGTCTAAAGACTGCGCCTACAATGACTGTGTTATGTGTAACAATAAATCTATTGAATTTAAAAAATGCGATATAATAATGAATGATGACCTTTGTTGGGATGAATGGACTTTACAAAATCTAGAATACACAAATAAAGAGTCTAAGAAAATAAGGACGAAGAGAATGATAAGAAAAGAAACTACAGGGTCACTGACTGAATTAGTCAACAATTTCAATAAAGAGCTAACGGCGTTTAAGAAGCATAGTTACAATATATCGCATCAGTACTTAATGTACCGAAAATGCCTGGAGACATTGGATGATAACTCTGTTATTGTTCACATTGACTTTTCAGAGAATTATGGATGTAAGCATTCAACCGAAGTTCAGGCAATGCATTTCGGAGCCTCAAAGGTGCAAGTGACTTTACATACTGGGCTGTTATATTCTATAGGAAAGGAACCGATTTCATTCTGTACGCTTTCACCGTGCAACTTTCACGGGCCGGAAGCCATATGGGCTCATTTTGATCCCATCCTCAAACTAATTAAACAAGAGTTTCCAAATGTTACTGCAATTCATTTTTTCTCGGATGGGCCGACGTCTCAATATAGACAAAAAAATTTTTTTTTCCTTTTTGAGTAAACCACAAAAAGACTCGGATTCCCTAATTCCACGTGGAACTTTTTTGAGTCAGCCCACGGAAAAGGGGCTGCCGATGGCATAGGCGGAGCTATAAAAAGAAATTTAGACGCAAAAGTGGCCTACGGTGAAAACATACCTGACGCAGAAACGGCGTTCACAGTGCTCAGTCAGTCTGATACAAAAATTTAAATATTTTATATTCCCGAAACCGCCATTAAACCGGATAGCGATGTCATAGAAAAGTCTATAGAACTTACGCCAATACAAGGGACAATAAATTTACACCAGATTAGAAACACTGCAATGAAAAATACTATAGCATATCGCGATTTGAGTTGCTTTTGCGAATCTAGTTCTCCGAAGGGATACTGCCAATGTTTATGTGTGAAAAATCATAACCTTCAGAGAACATTTAAAAGAAAAGCTCCTGCTGCAGATTCTGCAAAAAAAACGAAAAAGACAAGGAAAAATCAAAAAGAATTAGAAGATGAAAGCAATTGTGAGACTGACTACTCTGTACGTGATACATCAGATGACGAGTCATACTAACATTGGAAGGTAAACAATGTTAAAGAGAGCAACAGCACTACAATTGAACCAAGAATACCTAAGTTGAAACCTATTAAAAAGACCCAGGGATCGTATGTGATATTTAAATACGATGAAAAATTATATCCCGGTGTTATAGTTTCAGTAAATGAGGAAGGAGCTTTGATTAGTTCAATGAAAAAATCTTTGAAGTCGTGGAAATGGCCGGAAACTCAAGACGAATTGCTTTATTCTTGGGATGACATATTAGGCTGCATAGAACCACCAAAACGTGTGTCAAAAAGAGGATTATTTTTGGTACCTGAATTAGATTGTTTAGAGAAAGACACTTTTCAGTGATACATAAGAAAAATTGATTTTAATTTTCTTTGATTTAATATAGTACCTATCTGTGTGGCTATTATAATTTTGTGTGTCTGTTGGCTACTGTGTTTGGTCACTAGTGTATTGACTTGTATGCATTTTGTTTATTTACTTACACAATCCTTCCTTTCTTCCTTTTTCAACTGCTTATGGTCATTAGACCGATCACATGGTTGTCCTACGAAATATATGAAAAAAAAAACCTACACAATCAATAGGTAGGTAATATAGGTACAAACCAAATTGACAGTAATGCGGCCACAAAAACGTTCTTTTTTTCTTTCACTATGTGACCTAAGCCTTATAATTCGGTTGTGTTACATCTTGTCTGTTGTGTTACCCAGAGCAGAGTGTGTTACCATGTCGGTTGTGTTACGGTACTATCATAGTCGGCCTTACCCTTACATTATAAATCACATTATACATACTTATAGGACTAAGATTCGATAATATTAAAAAAGCTCCTACCTTAGCAAAAAAATTGTTTCCACAGGGATAGTCGAGACACTTCTTCAGTATTGTCAGTTATATGACTCAGGATTGTACTAAACTATTTAAATAAGTTGCAACACCGAGAGATTAGGTGTTTTCTTAAGAAAGAGATTAATTCACATAAGTGCCAATAAATAGTAGGGTGCCAAAGTAAGGTCTCATTACCCTAATGTTTTCTTAAGTTTTTTTTTTCTTTTTTGATCGCGCGGCGATCCTAGTGGCCAGCACGCGCGGCGATGAGGTGGCATACACAAATTACCATATAAATATTTATATGTACGAGTAATAAGCAACAAGAAGGTATATAATAGATACTCTTTGGTTTAATTATGATACTAGCTATTTGATTTGAAGAACGTCGGTATTTTTGCATCTTTTAAAAATATGATTAACATTTTCTTGACAATTAATGAAATATTATTTTTATTGTGTGCGTTTTCAGAAAATTAGTTCATTTAATCTTCTTTGCTGATATAAATTGCACTTGTAAAAAGACAACTGTGAACCTGTGACAGACGAGGAATTGAACCCCGTGTCTTACGCAATCCGGGCGTATGCCTATTGCGTAAGACACGGGGTTCACAGTTCACAGGTTCACAGTTGTCTTTTTACAAGTGCAATTTATATTATTAAGTTTGGATGGTGACAAAACACTATAAAAACAAAAATAAACTATTCTTTGCTGATACTAAAACGTGTATAATGGATTTGCCAGGTCCCAGTAGCAGGGAAGCTTCACAAAAAAATTATAATGGTAAAAAAGGCAAACCTGTCTTATTGCATGCAGGTTACCGATACAATTTTGTGCAGAAGAATAAAAATGGAACAACAAATTACAAAAGAAATTACGGTAAACACACTTGTTTTGCCGATGAGAAAATAAATTTAATGGATGGACTAATAGAAGATTGTAAAAAAAAGTCTGCAAAATCTGGAACCTATTCCGAAATCTATGCACATTTTATGGAGTCTGTAAATTGCTTAGAAGAGCATGATAAGCCAAGGTTTGAAAAAAAAAGATTTATTATACAAAGCCCGAAAAGATAACCTAAATTTGGACAAATTAACTGTTAAAAATCTAAAAGAATCGAAACTACCTCACAGCCTTGTCGAGGACTTTTTTTATTTGATGAAGGATTGGATGAAATAATATTATTAATTATATTAAGATCGCTTCCAGCGATAAGACCGCAAATATTGTACTTGTGATCACCTGTTTTAATGTTTCGTTGTGTCCTTTTGTTGTGCAATAATGAATATGTTTTTTTTTTTTCGGTTTTTAATTTTACTTCTCAATGCCTTTACATCGGTATTTTTATGATATTCACGGGCCGGGGCCAAGTGAACACCATCTCATACAACTAAGTTTTTAAGAATCTGATGATGTTTGCAGAAATTTTCTGACAATCCTACATGTGTTTAATATACTAGCTTTCTGTAGCGCTGCATAAGTGAAATCTGGTAATTCTAAACTTCTGAGAGCCGGAAATAACTGTATTGGGATTACTCCTGTTGTGGAGAGAACTGTTGGCGTGATTGTAACCTTACTTAGCTTCCACATGCGGGCTATTTCGTCTTTTAGTTCTTGGTACTTTGATAATTTTTCTGCTATTGTTTTTTGTAAGTTGCGTGTATTCGGTATTACAATATCAATAAGGTGTGCGGTTTTGTTGATTTTATCTAGGAGGGTTATGTCTGGTCTATTGCAGGGATGTTGCGAACATTCGCATCTGCATCCGCAAATGCGGAACATCCGCATTGATTTATACATCTGCATCTGCTTCCGCATCCGCATTAATCAATGCGAATGTTCATGCGGATGCGAATATTATACAAGTATAGATAGTGCCATCCACGAAGGCGCGCGACATCTTACGCCATAATAATTTATAGTACATTTGTGCAAGCTTTTTCCAATATTTGATGATGTAATATTAATTACAATTATTAAAGGTTCATTATTAAATATTTTAATTTTTGCCACACATCCCACACCCCGCGCTTTTCTCATTTAAAAATGAACGGCGCGCGCCTTCGTGAATGGCACTATCTATAGCGACAAGAAAGAAATTGGCGGGCGGAATAGAAGCTGTATACAAAAAAGAGTTACTTGCTTAACGTACTAAAAAAAGAATAAATGTGAATGAAAATCCTTTAAACTAGTGGAGTGTACATCAAGGGGAATTTAAGGTATCATCGCCGATAGTACGAAGATTTTTATCCGCTCCACCGGGCAGTGTTCCTAGCGAACAACTATTTAGTAGCGCGGGATTAATTTTTGAACCTCTGCGTAACAGACTTGAATCAGAAAAGGCGGCAATACTACTCTTCATCAAGTATAATGCTCCTATTTTTAAATTCAATTACTGATATAAATATCATCCGATATTAATATTAGTCGTTAAGCCTAGTCAGAGGCCCTATGGGCGGCTTGATAAAATCTGACAGCAAGGTTGGTCGCTTGCCTTGCAAACACCCCTCCGCCAATCCGCAGAGCCTGCGTGGTGGAGTATGGCTCATACTAGCTCATATTTGAGGAAAGGCCTTTGCCCAGCAGTGGGATGCTTACAGGTTAATTTAACTTTTTTAACTGATATAAAAAACAGTAGGTGAAGTTTAAAAAAATTGTTACATTTTACATTACTTATATTTATCATAAAAATAAGTACTTAATTATGTTTGATTACAATAAAAATGTTAATGATTACGTTGTCATTATTTTAATTCTTCATTAATAGACTTTATTTACATAATATCTTATACATCCGCATCCGCATCTGCATCCGCGGATGTGAGCCTGCTAAACTCCGCATCCGCGGATGTGAAAATATCGGCATCCGCAACATCCCTGCTACTGTAGTGAACAGTTTTATCTGTTAAAATGGCGCGGTCAAAATAAAGCTTGTGTGTCGGGTTCTCTAAAACAATTTCGGAGTATATTTGTAGTATGGAGTTGGTGATTGTAGAATGATTATTAATATTTGGTACGCCTTTGGCCAAGGAATTTCTAAAATAATGTAAGTGTTATTACGGCGATGGCACATTAAAATTAGCATGCAGGCTTTTTTACCAGTTGTGCACCCTGCATATTAATTTACCACAGGATGGCGAAATAGTTAACTTTGTGCCCTTGCTCTATATACTTTTACGTAACAAAACACAAAACTCCTATGAAAGGTTATTCTTAATTTTATGGTTATTCTTAAAACTACAGGTGCGATTATGAAATTGGATCCAAGCCATTAGAATGTAACGGTTCATTAATAACAAACAAGAAAAAAATAAAACTAAGACATGCAACATAGTCGAATACTTAGTCTGCCGCTTTTTCATGCATAGCGTCGTTGCATCGTACGTATTACGTGTTGAACAAGATGGCGAAGACGGGCGGCGAAAATTACGACGACGCCGTGAGCGAGGTAAATCAGGAGCAACAAAAGCTCATCAATCAACGAAGATACATAAAAGGCCGTGTTTCGCTCGTAGAGAATAAGCTAGAACACTAGGATTCGAGACATAGGGAGTCGTTGGCCGCTGACATAGACGAATAAAAAAAAGAAGGGGGGAGACCTTTGCCCAGCAGTGGGATGATGTAGGTTAAATAAAAAAAAACAACTCTGAAAGAGTGTTAACAGAGGAAATTCTTTACGTCCTATATACCATATGGTAAAGATATGTCAGAACCAGATAAAATACAGCTACAAATGGACCTTCTATCTAGTATACAAAAAAATAAACTTAACCGGGCCCTTCATCAACGTGTGCAATCACCATATATTCTCGTAAACCCTGCACCTGGATACAGCGGATCATATCCAAAACATGGCCGTTTGATTCATAGCAATTCAATAAATTCTCCATCACCTATAGTAACTGACATCTTCTTCGCCTACAAGCAACTCCTATATTTATGTACCAAGTCCACAAGCAGTTGTATTTCAACAAACATCGAATCCTACATTAATGTACCCACTCCACAACTAGTTACAATTCAATTTCAATTCAGAAATTTTTCGATAAATATTCAGAATTGTAAGTTTACCTTGTCATATGTTATTTCATTTCCATTTTGATTATTATACTATGTATAACTAACTATAATACCTGTTTCTGATGAAAATACTTTTATAACGAACTTTCAATAATTATAACTAAATAATAATGTATGTTGGCCAGTGTATCAAGCTAGAGTCTAGCTTGACACACTGGCCTACTGGTCTACATTGTAGACCCGAGCTTTGGAGGGGATACTCATGACAGCTTTGTGTTTTCTAACAGCTGCAAAAAGCCTCAGCTGCGCAAAAGCAAAGAAGAAGTTTACTTGCTTGGTGAGACTATATTCACACACGTAATTGTTTCATTAGGGTTCATATGTATAAACCCTAAACATGATACATATTATTACCGTACACATATTATTATTTTGTTGCAGGGGATTCGAGGTATGCTCAGCGGCCATATATGATGATACCGATCCCTGACGCAGAGCCAGACTCTCCAGAAGAGTTTTACAATAATCTTCATATGACTTGACGCAACAGCATAGAAAGGACCATTGGAATCTTGAAGGCAAGATTTCGATGCCTTGTATCCCACTTTGTTCTACATTATGAACCCAAAATGGTGGCGAAAATCATAACCGCATAGTGGCCAGTGTACCAAGCTAGAGTCTAGCTTGACACACTGGCCTACTGGTCTACATTGTAGACCCGAGCTTTGGAGGGGATACACATGACAGCTTTGTGTTTACTAACAGCCGCAAAAAGCCTCAGCTGCGCAATAGCAAAGAAGAAGTTTACTTGCTTGGTGAGACGATTTTCATACACGCACGTGTTTCATTAGGGTTTATATGTATAAACCCTAAAAATGACTATACAAATTATTATTTTCTTGCAGGCGATTCGGGGTATGCTCGGCGGCCATATATGATGATACCGATTAAACTTCATACGACTTATCGCAACAGCGTAGAAAGGACCATGGAATCTTGAAGGCAAGATTTCGATGCCTTGTATCCCACCGTGTTCTACATTATGAACCCAAAATGGTGGCGAAAATCATAACCGCATAGTGGTCTACTGGTCTACATTGTAGACCCGAGCTTTGGAGGGGATACACATGACAGCTTTGTGTTTACTAACAGCCGCAAAAAGCCTCAGCTGCGCAATAGCAAAGAAGAAGTTTACTTGCTTGGTGAGACGATTTTCATACACGCACGTGTTTCATTAGGGTTTATATGTTTAAACCCTAAAAATGACTATACATATTATTATTTTCTTGCAGGCGATTCGGGGTATGCTCGGCGTCCAT
Organism: Pyrausta aurata; assembly: GCA_963584085.1. Taxonomy (NCBI): domain Eukaryota; kingdom Metazoa; phylum Arthropoda; class Insecta; order Lepidoptera; family Crambidae; genus Pyrausta; species Pyrausta aurata. The sequence continues at coordinate 10,955,491 of OY757267.1, read as the reverse complement.
ATATGATGATACCGATCCCTGACGCAGAGCCAGACTCTCCAGAAGAGTTTTACAATAATCTTCATATGACTTGTCGCAACAGCATAGAAAGGACCATTGGAATCTTGAAGGCAAGATTTCGACGCCTTATATCCCACCGTGTTCTACATTATGAACCCAAAATGGTGGCAAAAATCATAACTGCATGTTGTGTCTTACACAACATATGTAACAGAGCCGGACTAATCGCACTCACCATAAGCCCTAACGACCAAGAGCATAACGGGCACATACACACAGCCGTTCATGACGACTTAACTGGTGGGTGGGCGCGAAGCTAGGCAGCGGCTTATAAGCCAGCTTATAAGAACAAAGAACTGAAACAAGAACATTATTTCTTGTTCTTGTCTTCTAAACGAAAGCTCGATTTCTTATTTCCAATCATTTTTCCTTATTAAACACCCAAAAGAATCATCTGTCTTTGACAGTGCAACGGGCACATAAAGGGAAAAAAATAAGAAAAAGATAAAAGATTTGAGAAAGAACGCAGAATACAAAAATATTATAATGCGATTTTGAAATGGCCTGTTACTGACAAGGAGGATTTAGAAATCCATGATGTAGATTGAACTCATTTTTGTCTTTTAATTTTATTAATAAATAATTAAATTAATTAACAAATGAAGGTTGGAACCTTGAAGGCATGATTCCGATGCCTTTTACCCCACCGTGTTCTACATTATGAACCCAAAATGGTGGCAAAAATCATAACCGCATGTTGTGTCTTACACAACATTTGTAACAGAGCCGGACTAATCGCACCCACTATAAGCCCTAGCGACCAAGAGCATAACGGGCACATACACACAGCCGCTCATGACGAGTCGTTTAGTGATGACTTGGCTGGTGGGTGGGCGCGAAGCTAGGCAGCAGCTTATAAGCCAGTTGCAAAATGGTGGCAAAAATCAAATTTTGGCTAGCTGACGTCAGTGGTGACCCAAGAGCCGGCAGCTACCTCGCACAGCGAATAAGTATTGCCATTCGAGGTAATGCTGCCAGCATTTTGGGCACCTTACCACAAGAACCATTTTTTAAATTTTATTTTATTGACCCTTTTTTATACTTTTTATTTTATTTTATAGTTCTTATCGTTTAAGTTGTATATATTATTTCATAGATGTTTATTTTAGTTTAAATTTTATTTTAATTGTTGTACTATTGTATATTTTTTCATCAATAAATATATTATTAATGAAGTTTTATTTTCATGCAATTGAGAAAAAACATAAGTACAGAAAAAAATATTAGCATGGATCATGATGTTTCTCAAATAACCTATTCACGTGCTATGTTGTTAACGCTTCGAGCAACACTTAACCCCAATTATGAGCATGGACTCATGGTGTTTTCTCAAATAACCTATTCACGTGCTGTGTTGTTAACGCTTTGGGCAACACTTAACCCCAGTTATGATTTTTCCTAAAGTCCATTTCAAAAGCCATATGATAAATGGGGCTCCAACTGGAACTTTGTAGCAACACAAAGTGGATGGATGAACGGAGAGTTATTCGTTTAGACTATACAACATTTTATAGCTCATACTAATGGCAGCAAAGATAATCCCAGTCTCCTAATTTTAGATAACCAAGAGTCTCATGTATGCATCCAGGCACTGATCTTAGCCAAAGACAACGGTGTTACTATTCTTACGGTTCCACCGCATTCGACTGGAAAACTACAGCCATTAGATGTCGACGTTTTTGAGCCATTTAAAGGGACATATAATAAGGCAATTGACAGCTGGATGATGCGGAACCCAGGAAAAACCATCTCCATTTATGATGTCGCTGGATGTGTTTCAGAAGCGCACATGAAAACAATGACTCCCAATAATATTTGCAATGCTTTCAAATGGGGTATTTTCCCCTTTAACAGAGACATTTTTACCGAGGACGACTTCGTTCCCAGTAACGTTACCGACCGAGAACCTGAAAATAAAAACGTGCTCCCCGAAAACAGAACTGATGAACACAATCACACTGATAACATTTTTTTTATTTTTTATTTAATAAGGAACACAAAACAGAATAACATCATTAAAAATACAGTATACACTTAGCTATAATATTAACACTAGACGCTATTCCAAAACATGTGTCCACAGCTTGGTTAGATGTATTAAGACAAAAAAACATTGATAACGAAGACAAAAAAAGAACGAGAACTCCATCACCATCAGTTTTAATACCATTTGATAGTATGTCACCTATAAATAACGTGTTTTCTAATGCGGAATTTTATGAAATGATCATGTGTGTAGGTCGAACTGATGGAAGTTTCTTTGCAGCACGGAATCTTTATCGGGAAAGATTCATCGACGGTAGGCCGGCGGCTGAAAGGCGACGTCTGCCGTAGTATCAGTGCTATGGTGACTTGTCTCCATTCTGCGGGTTCTTTTCATCGTTCGGGTGGTAGTGGGCGGCGTGCAGAGCCTCTTCTACACGAGAGGCTTCTTCTTCAAGAGGCTCTGCAGCTTTTCGAAAGTAAACCGACGACCAGTACAAGGCGTGCCGGGGCAAGACACAACGTGAGCCTTAAAAAAAATCTTTATTTCAATTTAGGTCATAAAATGACGCTTCAGTGGCGAATACTTAAAAATGATGGTCAACACCCGTACCACTATCGTTACCAGGAACTCTCATTCCGAATGACTTCGCGCTTTCGTTCCTCCAAACTGAGTTCGAAAACGCCATTGATGCCATCCCGATAATCAAAACCGATTACTTCGACCGGCAATCAGAAATGGTGTTCCAGCATGACGGTGCCCCGGCCCGGCACATTTTGCTCGTGATGTACGAGCGGCACTTGTCTACTCAGTTTCCAGTACAGGTCCCCTGTAGCTTGGCCGGCTCGATCCCCCGACCTTACGCCGCTGGACTTTTTTTTGTGGGGTTATGTCAAGGACAGGTTTTTTTTTAAAGGGTCTTGAAGACAAAGGCCATACTGTTTATATGGACAATTTTTAAAACAGTCCAGTCCTTGCACGAATACTAAAAACAAGATGTTTTGATTGCGTCGGTACGCTGCGGACAACCGCCAAGGCATAAAAAAATTAACTAAAAAAGATACGGAGTTTGGCCAAATCAGCGGCTGCACCAGTGGGGATGTCGACATCGTGGTGTGGAAAGATGCCAACCGCGCGTCAATGATCTCCACATACCACGGTGCTGGCATCCGCACTATACGCGGTGAAACCAAGCCCACTGTAGTATATGACTACAACGTACGAATGAGAGGGGTAGATAATAAGAATCAGATGCTGACTATGTACCCAATTGAGAGCAAGAGAACAAAAATCTAAGAAGTTTTTCAAGCGCCTTTTAAATGCCAGCAAATTTGTTTACAAACCATTTCCCTTCATGGCATACTATGCCATATTTAGGCCGTGCGTGTTCTGAGTTTATACATATACACATCGGCACAATTAGCTGAACACAAAAAAAAGCAGGATTTTAAAATCTTTTACATGAGGAACTGGCCAGTTATGATATTTTTTTCAATTTATTGTCAAATTTGAAAATAAGATGACATACACTTTTTTCATTCATTTGTTTTATTTTCCCGAACAATACGTTTTGTCAACTTGTTCGAGTAATAACTACGTAATTGTATTTTTTTTTTGAAAAATTGGACCTAATGGTTTTTAATAAATTTGTTATTCTATAGGCAATTTTGTTTATGAAAAGCTCTTTATTATGCCTGACTTAATTAACATCACTGGAAATCATTAGGGCTGATGAAATGAGAAGAAATGGCCATACCTACAGATCGATTGCCTCAAGGCTTCGTCGACCAGTATCAACGATTTATAGCAGCATCTAGCGGTACAGATCGTCTAATTCTCTTGTGAGGAGGATGGGTCATGGTAGAAAAAGATGTCCATCAAAGCGAGATGACATTATTTTACAACTTGGAGGTTGTAGGAATACGCGATTAACGGCTGTACAAGCTCGAAATGAACTGGAAAATTTGAAGAAGTTGGTTTAGGGTCGTATATACCTGCCAAAGGCCCAAAACTTGAGAGACGTCACTGTTGAGGATTGCAGGATGTAGGGTCTTGCAGAGATGAAGAAAACACCGGTGTATGAGAAAAATAATGTACTACTGCAGTAAGTTACAGAGAGACGCACGCGCGTGCGTCTGTCTAGTTGAGATCGTGTTGCGGACTGGCCTGGCCGGCGCGCTGTCAGCGGCGCGGGGCGCGGGGCGCGGGCGCGGGGAATGCCTAGAATGTTCTTGTGTTAACAGTCACCGCGTAAACCGATTAAGCTATGCGCGAGAACATCGTCATTGGGATTTGAACGAATGGCAGCAAGTTCTCTTTACTGATGAGTGCAGAGTTCTTTTAAAACAGATCGATGGGAGACAGCGAATATGGAGACGCAAAGGATAACGCCACATACAGTCTAATTTTGAACACACAGTGGCTTATGGTGGCGGCTCGATTATGGTTTGGGAGCTCGCACAGAGTAAGTGATAGGCAGGAGGGACCATGACAGCAGACCGATACATCAGAGACATTTTAGAAGAACATGTTGTACCATTTACCCCATTTATTGGTGACGACTTTATTCTAATGCAAGATAATGCTTGTGCTCATAGTGCACAAACGGTACAGGCACATCTGAGCCTCGTAGGTATACCGGTGATTCAGTGGCCAGCAAATTCCCCCGATATGTTTTATGTACTTATGAATGATATATGTACTTACCATGTTATATGCAAATAAATAATAATTGAAACGTTTTTTACAAAAACCACCTTTGTCCACTTTTTTCGAAAATTATATTTTGATGTCTGGTAACACTACCAATGACCCTCTATCGATCTGTATTATTCGTTTTTACAAGAACAGCCCAGATACACGGTTAATGGAGGTTAAAAATATGGTGATTTGACAAAAACAACCAAAGTTTGCATGCTACTATTGGAATTTGGCAAAAACAACCCATTCCTAGACATTGGTGGTTTTTGAAAAAAAAAAAATTTCATTCATGGACGTCAACAAACTATTTTTGAGAGGGCTTTTTTGTCATTTTGCTTAGAAAATGGATTTAAATATTGTCGAAAGTGATGCTGAAAATGTAACTAATTGGCCGGCTAAACGGAGGAGAAAAGAAAAAAAGGAAGATATTATTAAAAACCTGAAAGTTCAAGGCCTAGAACATGTAAATCATGTTGGTAAAACAGTGCCGAAACGACAGACTGGGATGCGTTGCAGGTTAGTATTAATAAAAGTTTTAATGGTTTTAATCTAGATTATTGCTTTGATTCCATGTGGACCTTATCTTATATTTTGTTTTATCTTTTTTCAGCTGTCGAAATTCATGTTTTGATCATTGTGAAGACCTACAACAAAAGCTCTTGGATATCTTTAATAACCTACAAGATAAAAATGCCCAAGATTCTCATTTAGCAGGCCTTGAACCTCTGTACCAGGGTCCATTACCTTTAAACGAAGGAAAACTAAAAGATATAATAAAATTGGCAAAGTTTATTTCAAATCCATTGAATACACAATACTACAACTCCCTAATGCAGCAAAATGTTCAAGAGGATGAAGATGTGGACATTTCAGGAGATGACAACAGTAGTGGTGAAGAGTGATAATATGTTAAGTATAAATAAGGTACTAAGTACTTATAAGTTTAGTTTAAGTCTAAGTTTGTTTCAGTGCAATAAAAGTTTTAAGGATGTAAGCAGTGTTTCACAATTTTGTATGCAATCAAGTTAATTTTTCTTACAAAAACCACCAATGTTCAGGTACCCTAGGTTTTCAGCTTAGTTTACAGGTGTAATTTCTAAGACATGACTTTGTTTATTATGTTTATTCTTAAAGCTAATACAACTATTTAACCAGTTTAATTGATTGCTAAACTACATGGTCATCAGATTTTTTTAAATTAAGTTTTTTCTTGTTCCTAAAAAAAAACTAATTTTGGACAGAGGCTGTTTTTGTAAAAAACGCTTCAATTCATTCATTCATTCACAAAACATATTACGGATGAAGAAGACACTGAAGAAAATCTAACAGAATAACACGAAGTAGGTAAAACTCTTAAACATGTATCTGAGTTTGGTTCTCAAGCTACAGCTTATAATCAAAAAAAAAACATTGCGATATTTATGTTGACGCACTGCTGTCAAAGGAGAAAATGCGTTGCACTTGTTAGCAAAAGACAAAAGATGTCCTACATATCCATCATAGGATTTAGTAAAAGTTTTAAAAGTTGCTGAAAGCATTCTGCGAACGTATGAAAGTCGGACATTTAAAATATAAAAAGATATCGTAAGATCCATAATTTCGAAGACCTTTATTGGGGAAATCATTTTTCATCACATCAGTTTTCATGATATTGGTAAATATCCTGCATCTAACCATGTAGTTGATTAAATAAAATCTATTGCCGAACGCCACATTAATATCAGAAGACATCACGTATACTAAGAATGTGACCACTTTTGAATAAAGGACATCATCCACTTTGGTTCAAAATCAAAAGTGCCGACCAAAAAAAAGTGCTGTATTTTGATAGAACACGTCGGCCTTAGCATTTGTTTATATGGCACCAAAGCTGTAGCACCATTATTAGAGGTACTATAAGCTTTGGTGTAATATTACGAAATGATGATGAAATGCCACATTTCTTTAACATTGGCCTAAATAACTTACATTTCATGTATTTTTCAATTTTTATTTTTTTTTTATTTATAATGAATTTACAACAAATCTTAACTTAGGGAATTATGCTATTCACAGCGTTACATAAACCTGTGGTTTTACCGAACGCTGCGCTTGTTGAGTCGTCATCGTACTCGTACTTATGAATTTGATGTAGATAATGTATTTATTACACTAAGCAAACAAATATCTATTAATACATCACATGCACAATTCGATAACATCTCCGCCGACCCGACCCAATCAAATCGACATTGCCAACGCGCTCAACACGTTGCCGTAGACCACGATAAAGCAGTCACTACGCTTCCACGGAGTAGCTGTTTACCTGCAGGACACCATCGCATCGTACCTGGAGGGACAAGAGGTGGCATGTGATTCGGTGGACGGTCAATTGCGGAACTTGACCGAGTGCCACTTTCCACAGGGGTCGGTCCTAGGGCCTCTCTTGTGGAACATCGGGTTCGACTGGCCTGTCTGCAGCCAGTTTGCCACGGGGGTTGGCATGATTTGTTACGCCAACGATACCCTGCTGACAGCTTGCGGGGACTCTTGCCGATGCTGCTCGTCGTGCTACTGCTGGAGTCGCTCTGATGATACACCGAATCGGCCTTATGGGGCTGCGGGTGGCGCTGGAGTAGTCTGAGACCTTGTGTTTTCACGGCCTTCATGCCACGGGCCATGTGCGCCGCCTGCGGGCACTAGGTTGATGGTGAATGGGGTTCTGATTCCGGTTTCATCCACCATCCGGTACCTTGGGCTTGTTCTTAATAGAAGATGGCGGTTCAAGGCCTATTTCCGTCAGCTCGCTACCAAACTGTTACTGCCAAAACTGGGTGGTCCGTCGACAGCTCCTCGACGACTGTACCTAGGGGAGGTCCGCTCGATGGCATTTTACGGTGACCCGGTATGGCGTGACGCCCTCTCGTCCGAGAATGTGACAGTCCTGCGGAAGGCTCAAAGGGTGTTAGCCTTGCGTTTAGCGCGACCCTACCGCACCACCTCCACCGATGATGCGCTGGTTCTGGTCGGCAGCCTTACTACTCTGAGGCCAGCGCACGAGGAAGAGCAGCGTGGAGGAGACCTATGTAGAAGTTCATTATGAAGATTGAACTCATTTTTGTCTTTTAATTTTATGAATAAATAATTAACTCGTCAAGTATGTGTGAACGAGACACAATAGAAATTCCATTATTATGCGACTCCCGGCAGTCGTTTGATACCTGACTGATTACATGTATTATGTAAATTATATTGTAGTATTATTAAATTATATATAAATGTAGTTTTATTTTCATGTAATTAAAAAAAACATAAGTCCAGAAACTTTATAATAATTTATTTTATTTAAACATTTTTATTATTTATCTAATTTAATGTAAATTATTCTATAAAATTGTTTTTTAAAAACTTAGCAATTTTTGTTTGTACTGCTTAGTGTTTTTTTTTTTCAGTAGATACATTTTTCTGTTTCCTAAAAAATTTATTAGCATGGACTCATGATGATTCTCAAATAACCTATTCACGTTCATTGTCATTCTTCATTCTATGGTCGTTCCGCCATGTTAGACAGGTTACGTCAACTGTCAGTGTCACTTTTTCGCAAGATGGCTACGCAGTCGGGTCGCAAGCCGGCACGAGGTAAGATAATCTGTTTATATCCATGGAAATCTTTCAAAGCCAACTACATATTTAAGGTGATTCGTTCGTGACTGATCAAAGTAATTTGTACTTGACGTGTTTTACTGTTTATTTTTTCTTTTGTAGCATTCGACGAACATCAGATATCACAACTTCTTTTTTTTTTTTTTTTTTTAAAACATCTTCTGAATAACTCTGATTTGGAGAACACGGATGATGAAGATGTGTTTATTCCTGAGCCCGACCAAGAATCAAATAGCGACTCGTCTTCGTCTTCGGAATCCGAAGGTGAAGAAACAGAAGTTACAGTACATGGACGTGGACGTGCATCTATTCGTCGAGCTTAAAGTGCTTGTGGCCAACGAGGTGGGCGAAGCCGTGGTAAAAACACAAGTTCAAGGGCGCGACGTGTCCAAAGTGCTATTATTTATGGTTTTGTCTTTGCTTATTTTACTCTTTATTTTTGATACTATTTTGTTTTACTTGTATGATAAATGTCCTGAAGTTAGTCGTCAAGCAACGTTCTTGCCGTATATCAAAGGTATAACGGATAAAGTTGGAACAGTTCTCAGAAACTTCTCAATTAAAACTGTATATACTCCGTTATCCAAAGATTTCTGCGAACTCCTAAGGATATTGTGCCCTTCCAAACACCAGGCGTCTACAAGATTGATTGCAGTTGTGGCAGTTCTTACATCGGGCAAACTAAGCGGTCAATAGCTGAAAGAGTAAAAGAAGAAATCACAGCTGTCAAAAATCTTCAGGTTAATAAATCAGCGGTGGCGGAGCACATTATAGAGGAAGGAGTTAACCACTGGATGGAGTTACATAATCCTAAAATCCTCTCCACCGATCGTCATTATTATACTAGGATAATACGTGAAGCGGTTGAAATTCGAAAATACAGAAATTTCAACCGGGATGATGGATATAAGTTATCACCATTATGGAATCCAGTGATTAATAAGTCACGCGGTTTGCGTGTAAAGCCGTCAAAACCAAACCGCGATATCGTGAGTGTTGTTTGTCGAGGTGACTGTACTGACAATAATTTATCGAGTGTAGTGAGGGTGGCGGAAGAATCTTCAAGCCGCTATACTGACAATTTATCTAGTGTTGTGAGGGTGGCAGAAGAAACTTCGGGCCGCTCGCGCAGGCGATGTCGCAATCCACCAGTTGACTCGTGACCACGGCAGTTGCAATACCGCCGAAACGTCGAGCAGTGAGTAATAGCAACTCATAAGTTTTTATTCGCGTTTAGACCCGTCATGTCTAATAGTTATTGCAATGCAACGCGAAAGTTTAAAATCCTATATATTTGCGGTTGATAAAAATGTGCTATATCTCAAAAACTGCTAGTTCGATTTCGCTCAAACCAATTTTCGTTGAAAGTTTATGTTGGGATCTACATTACATATTTTTTTCAAAATTTTCACTTCGTTAGTTCAAAAGTTAGATGGGGGGGACGCCCATTTTACCACTTTGGAAGCGTCTATATCTCAAACGTTAGACTTTTAGAAAAAATGGTTTTAGGAACCTCAATTTCATTTTAAAAGACCTATCCATAGACACCCCATACGTATAGGTTTGAGTAGAAAAATTTTTTTTAGAGTTAGTTTCATGTATAGGAGCCCCCCCTATGATATCATTTTTTCAAATGTTTGTACCTGAATCGGAAAGCGGTAAAGAGGATACACCTACCTACTAAGTTTCAGCGGTGTGATGCTAATAGTTTATGTATAACTATAAGGGTGCCGTTTTTGCCATTCGGCTACGGAACCCTAAAAACATTCTAAACCATTGTATAGCGAAGCGTCATCATTTCCAAGTTGAATTTGTTCTGTAAAGAATAACTACTTGGCCCGCTGTTGCATAAACAGACGGGTAGATGGCGCTAACGTCACGCAATGACGTATACTAAGAGACCAAGAATTTCGCGCGGTCCGACCGACAGCACGGTAGCTCAATTGGAAGAGCAGTTGGCCCGGTAAGCCAGAAAGATGCTGGTTCGAATCCCGCCAGTGCGCAATTTTTGGATTCTTATTTCATCTTTAAGAAAATTACAAATCGTTAGAAAGGTCACACATTAGGGATGTTTTGCTAGAATTGGAAGTCCTCAAACTCTTTTAGTTTTATTTTAATGAAAGTTGAAGGTCAAGGTTCAAGGGCCAAGGTCAAATAATTTTGAAATAGATTTCAAAAGGTTAAGTTGGCTGTAGAATATAATAAAAAAAAATCCTCCTTCTTGGACTGAGCATGAAATGGTTGGAGAAGTTTGGCTTCGATCTTTTATGAAACGTCATCCTGTTCTTTTTCTGAGACTACCTCAACCTACAAGTATCGCTCGAGCTACAAGTTGTAATAGAACAAACGTGGAACTTTAAAAATAATTTATATCGCAGTACTTAAAAACAAATACTGCAATAAGAGACAAAAAGAAAGTCAAACAAGGAATAAATGAATTCGTATTTTTCTTTGACTATTGTGGAGGTCAAAATAAAAATCGCTTCATTTTTGTTGTGATTAACGTCAACTGTCAACTGTCAGTGTCACTGTCATGTCATGAGATGTAACCTTTTAAGTGCTTCCTTCCGAATAAATTTCTGCTACTTGTAACCGTGTTCTCGAATTCTTTTTTTCATTTAATCAGCCTTAACTATAAAATTATCTTGAGTAAATATCAATTTTTGCCATGTATGTCCTCATGCTGCTCAAAAATATAATATTGACATTACCAACATTTATTTTGAAGTAGGCCATTCTATGCACAGTGTGATTGAGAAAAAAAAGAAAATCAAGTAATCTATGTACCGGATCAATGGGTTATGATTGTACGGTGTGCGAAAATAACAGGTAAACCTTATGTTGTATTAGAAGTCAGTCAAAACGACACATTTGATTTAAAAATATTTAAATGTTTCATATTTCATCTTTTAAGAATTGTTAATGAATGGTTTACCAAACACGGATTTCAGTACTGACAACTCCAAAATTAAATGTACTGATGCAAGTCACATACAATTTTGCATTCCAGTAGCAAGCAACAGCAAGATTCTAGTTTGATACAGATTGGGTATGAGTTGATTCTGTAACAAACCAGAATCGCATCGGAAAAACAGACTTGTACCTTTCACATATCCCACCGATCTCAACACTGCTTATAAGGAAATTATTCTAATCTCTTTGTTAAAATATAAAGATCTCATGCATTTATGTAATACGAATGAAATCCTCGTTCAGTATCATGATTATTACAAAAAATTAAAGTATACGTCTAACAAGCAAGATGATGCAGATGATTCGAATTAATTTCAAACGAGAAACTTTTTTTTTTTGTTAGAAGAGATTTTATTTCTACTACACGTTAACCGAAGTTGGTTTATTTAAGTTTATTGAGAATGTTTCTTGATAAACATTGTTCGCTTTGAAGAAAGTATGAGAATTAAGATTGATTTCACTTATTTAAAAAATATATACAAAAAACATGGGTTTTACTTTTTTGTTTTACATTAGAGATGTGCCGACTATGACTTTGGCCGACTAGCCGACTGACCGACTAGTCGGCTAGGCCGATCATAACTTTCGGTGAAATCCGGGTGAAGTCGGAAATGTTCGTGAGCGCGCTCTCGGTTCGTAGAATTGGCGCGCGGCCGACGCCGTCTTGAAAAACATTAGTCTTTATTGCCATTTTTTGATTAATGATGAGTAATACATTGTTTTGTTTTTTAACTTAATTCTTATTAAGCTATTAATAATAGATATAGATAAGCCCGTCTGTTTATGCAACAGTGGGCCAAGTAGTTATTCTTTACAGAATAAATTCAACTTGGAAATGATAACGCTTCGCTACTCAATGGTTTTTTACAATATTTTTAACACTCACAGTGTCATATTTTATTCTTAAAAGATGAAATATGGAACCAAAAATTGCGCAAGGGCGGGATTCGAACCAGCATAAACAGACGGGTAGATGGCGCTAACGTCACGCAATGACGTATCAATGAGACCAAGAATTTCGCGCGGTCGGACCGACAGCACGGTAGCTCAATTGGAAGAGCAGTTGGCCCGGTTAGCCAGAAAGATGCTGGTTTGAATCCCGCCCTTGCGCAATTTTTGGGTTCATATTTCATCTTTTAAGAATAAAATATGACACTCAGTGTTAAAAATATTGTAAAAAACCATTGTATTTTACCTTATTAACTTTTAAAAGCTTTGTCCTATACGACTGACTTATTGATGGACTGACTGACTGATGGATCGACCTAAAACTGGGAGGGTTTGTTCTTTGTATGACGAAGGGATCCGATAAGAAAGGACTTTCAGAAATGCAACCCCTAAGGGGTTCAAAAAGGGGTGCAAAATTTGTATGGGGATACCTTGGTCCAATCTAATTCGAAATTTGCATACACATTCTTTTTCAGAATTGACGGACGACATGTTTTGTATTTTATTGAAATTCACCCCCTTAGGGGGTAAAAAGGGGTAAAAATGTTATTCTGGGGGTGATTTGCTTTTCCACGCGGACGAAGTCGCGGGCAAAAGCAAGTAATACATAAATATTATTCATCTGTGGAGAAAATGCTCGAGAAGAAATTGTATTCCATAAACAGTTAAGAATATTTTTTTTGTGTTTAAACAGGGTAGGTATCTAGTGGTCTGTGTCCAGTGTAGATTGCAGATCATATTGTCGGTAAACATTCTACACTGCTTCTGTGGTCGAAGGGTGTCCAGTCTGGAACTTATCTGGAACTTTTCTGCAAACTTTTGGTGGGGGCCTATGTTTAGCAGTGGACGGCTTTTGGGTGTTGATGATGATGCTGGGTTAGATCCCTTCATAGAATTGTCCCTTCAAATTTAAGATTTGATTCAAGAAAGTAGAGTATTCGCAATGACCATAAACAAAGCTCAAGTTTAAACACATAAGGTAGCGGGAGAAGACTTGAGGGAATTGCCTTTCCCACAGCCTGTATGTCACATACAGTATGTGGCATGATGCTGTTTAAGCAAGCGCACAGAGTATAGTCTGGTCTTATATTACCCGAAAGAAATATATGATTGCCGAAAGAAATATATGATTGCCGATAGGAGTCTTAAGTATTTCCATTTCGTTGTAAAATAAAAGATATTATCCCCTTGTAAGTTTGACCAGATTAAAGACCAGGCTACGTGTTGTGTACATACAATGTAACATTTATCTATACGCATTTCTATGTATATTAAAAACTGGATGTTTTTGTTTGTTTGAACGCGCTTATCACAGGAACTATTGGTAAGGTTATAAAATATGATAGATAGCTAATTTGTCAGGGAAGGCTATAGAAGTAGTTTAATGCATAATATGGTTTATAAATATTTTCGCTGCGATCTATGGGAACGGAGTAAAACTCCTCGCGTAAGTCGCTGGCGGGCCACTAGTTATACATATAAAATACGTTTACTAAAAATAACGGTAGTGTACGCGCGGGGCGCGGGTCTCGGGAGAGGCCAGCTCACGCGTCGCTCCGAGAACATTCACCACTTCGGCCAGCGCGCCGCCATTATTCTTACAACAAGTAATAATTAATTTGATAACCAGTAAACCTATCATCAAACAGTCTTATGATTTCATTTCTACACATCGCAGTAGCTTCTACTAGCTTCATGGTCCTTCCAAGGGGTCAATAATTCGCCGGCAAATCGTGAAAAGATTTTGCCACGCCCGAAGAAGTCTCTAAATAAAAGCATTACAACAGCGGCGTCGGCGTCGCATGGCAAGCCAGCGAGTTGAAGACGAAAAGGGCGTGAACATCGACAACACGCCACGTGCATCCTGTCTCCAAGTCCCGATACGGCACGGTGTCTTCCAGCCTGCGACGCTACGGCCCGTGAGTTCGTTCCATAAACCTTTATCTACAGTCATTCCAATCAAATTTCTTCTGGTTTTCTATCTTTCTGGTTAGGATATTCCTAATTAATTGCATTACCCTTTTTGCACGTGGTCAAACACGTATTTCTGTAATATTTCAAGTTAACGGGGAAGGTAACCACCGCGTGGTAACAAAAGTGGGGTAAATTTTTTTATTACCAGCCGCTTGGCCTGTGTCACCGTGTGTGACTTTATTATTGCGCCTTTGTGTACGCCTTTGAAAACAATATATCCTGAAACTGGCGGTCTACTACGAAAAACGAAATCCGTCAAAAAGATTATCTTTTTTCGGATCCGAAACATTTTTAGTATGGAATCCCTACTACGAAATTCTTCGGATCCGCAAAACGATTATCAAATTGACGGTTTTCGTTTTTCGTGGTAAGACTTCTGCTTCGAATGCACGTTTTTAGGGTTCCGCACCTCGAAAGGTAAAATACGGAACCCTTATATTATAAGGCTTATAGGATCGCTTCGTTGTCCGTCTGCCACGCGTTCCTGAGAAAAAGAATAGGGACAGCCCTATTGGAATTTATATCAAATAATCAACTCTGCGGTCCCTTATGGTTGTGAAAAAATCATACTTCTAAGTTAACGCAATCAAAAGGTACAACCGTTTATGTAGCAAATTTCCGCATCAAATAGAATCAGATACAATATTTCATTCGCTCAAGATTTTCGTTCTGACTCTCTAGACACTCAGAACACAATGGTTCCAACAAAAACAAGTACTTCAAAATAATGTTTCGTCATTCCGGCGGCCTCATCAGCGTGCTACAAACGCTATCCGTATCCTTTTTGTTTCCAAAATCCCTTTTCTCAAGCCCGCGACTTTAGTATAAATATAAATGTGATAATAATTGTGTGATACACCCTCGTCCTACAATGAAGTGATAAAACCAGGTGCCATTGTAGCACTTAGCTTTAGTTCAAACCCTAGGCAAACCATTCAGTCTCATATAGATGTAACCAAATACTTTTTGGTATTGACTATGGTCATTTGTATTTTTTTAAATGTTAATGTCGGTTGTCATAGCAACCTGTCATAATAAAATAAATAAAATATTATTTTCACAATGGAATATGAAATCTAGGAAATTATATTAAAATGAAGTGAATTATCAAGGAATAGACATAATTGTCGTTTCCTGATTTTTCAGGTATGTTTTATTTAGTTAATATAGGGTGTAGTTTATGTTTAGTGACTGAAAGATAGTGTGAGAATTTACATAATAAATTCCTGATTTTTCAGAGCAACGCAAAAGTTTGTTTCCTTGGCAAAATACACTTATAAAACGACAATTCTGTTCATAATAATTCAACATGGAAAAGCTACGATTTGAATTCAAACTACTCCCTGCAGATGACGGAAAATCAAACGTATGTTGTTTGACTTCGCTCATAACCAGTGATGAGAAGGTGTATGCAATACCAGAAAACCTTCAGCCAGTAAGCCATCACCAGGAAATCATAAAAACAGCTGCTTTTAGTAAGGTGAAGAATAGTTTGACTAAAAGATATCAGAGTTTGGATAACAATGACAGAAGAACTTAAAAATATTTATATCGATGAAGGTGGTAATTTGCAATTTGGTGATCAATATTTAGAAGAATTAACTCAATAACGAATGGAACGTCAAGCTGAATCAGATACATTAAATAAGATATTTCGGAGACTAGATGAAAACTCACAGGAATTGAAACAGCATAACTTAAGGAACATTGCAGAGAAGTTTGTGATGGAGAAGTTCACTACCAGAAATCCCAATGCGAACCAATGGATGAATAATTTTGAGAAAGAGTGTATGCGTTTTAATGTGA
Organism: Pyrausta aurata; assembly: GCA_963584085.1. NCBI lineage: Eukaryota > Metazoa > Arthropoda > Insecta > Lepidoptera > Crambidae > Pyrausta > Pyrausta aurata. Next base: position 10,939,404 of record OY757267.1, on the reverse strand, counting down.
CTAGAGATGAAATGAAAATTGAGATTCTTAGATTATTTATGGATAAAAGTTGCGTGGATTGGTATAGCTCAATGATGATGAAGTTGTCAATCGATACAGAGTGGTCAGTATGAAAAACAAATTCTGTGAATCTTTCGCAAGTAAAGGGTGGAATTCCGTAACATATGCACTTTTGTTGTTTAAATATAAAGACGGTTCCTTGCTGGATTACGCTATTAGGAAAGAAAAGCTTTTACTAGACATGAGAAAATCAATAGATTCAGGTACTTTGGTGGATCTTATTGCGTCTGGTTTACCGGAGTTTATACTGAATAGAATTGATAGAGAGGCAATAAACGAAACGGTAGACTTGTTTAATGAGGTTAGTAAATATGAACATATGGTAAATAAGAGGAGTTATACAACAAAAAAATATTACAACAACTCGAGATCTGATGATACTAAATATGAATTAAAAACAAAATGTAAGATATGTGAAAAACTGAACAAAGGTACTCGTTATCATTCTGAAACTGCATGCTGGTTTAAAACAAGGGAAGATAACACAAATAGAAAATATGACATTAAACATGTGAACAATTCTGTAATTGAAGCAGAGTTAAATGAAAATTATTAAAAAAACTAACAGTAACACCATTAATCAATGTCAAACTAATTTTAAATGATCAGATAGAAATATATGGTGTTTATGATTCGGGTTCAAATGTGTCTCTTGTTAACTCTAGGCTTTTAAAGTTAAAAGGAAAAGAGAACAACTCGTATCAAGCAAATTTAGTGACGATTAATGGTGTTAAGAAAGCAAATGGTTTGACGAATTTGAAAATAAAAATATTTGATTTAGAGAAGAAAGTTGATGTATACATTATAGATGAACAAGATTTTAAGTACGACTTTTTGATCGGATTAGACATGATAAAAATATTTAAACTAATACAAGATGAGAACTTGCAGATAACTCAAAAAGACTGTAAGAAAATTAATATCGATAAAAAAGAAGAAGGATTACTTGATTATAAAATGAATAATGATGATTATGAAACAAAAGAATGTCAAATAAATTTTAATGAACATATTAATGAAGAAGATTTTGAGATGAGAGTAGGACATTTAAATGAAGACCAGAAATCTGAAATTAATAATTTGGTAAATAAATTTAACTCAGTTTTCGCAAAAGATAAATATGATATTGGCACAGTTAATGGGTATGAAGCAAGAATAGATTTATTAGTAGATACATATTGTAGCAAAAGACCATACAGGTGTACATTAGAAGATAAAAAAGAGATAGAAGAACAAATAGCAAAGCTTTTAGATAATAAACTTATAGAAGAGTCATACAGCCCCTTTGCTGCACCTGTTACTTTAGCATTCAAAAAAGAAGAAAATAGGAAATCTCGCTTATGTATTGACTTCCGAGACTTAAATAAAATAGTAGTACCTCAAGCTCAACCATTTCCGCTTATTGAAGACTTGATGATAAAGACTAGAAATTGTAATTTTTTTTCAACCCTGGACATCAATTCTGCTTTTTGGTCCATTCCTTTGAGAATAGAGGACAGAAAGAAAACTGGATTTGTAACACAAGATGGTCATTTTCAATGGACTTGTTTACCCTTTGGATTGAAGACATCATCAGCAATTTTTCAAAGAATATTGAGCAATATATTAAGAAAATATAAATTGACAGATTTCGCTGTAAACTACATAGATGATATTTTGATATTTTCGAAGAATTTTTCCGAGCACATCGATCATTTGACACAGTTGTTAGAAGCAATTAAAAAAGAAGGGTTCAGGTTAAAGTTTACTAAATGTAATTTTGCATCGGACTCGGTTAAGTATCTGGGCTATATAATTCAAAATAACTCTGTCAAGCCTGTGAAGGACAATCTAATATCAATAAGAAACTTTCCTGTTCCCAAAACGCAGAAAAATGTAAGACAGTTTCTTGGAAAAATTAATTTTTACCATGAATATATCCCAAAAAGTGCAATATTATTAGATCCATTGCATAATTTACTCAGAAAAGATCAGAAATTTCTGTGGTCTAAAGAATGTCAACGAGCATTTGAGATAATCAAAGAACTTCTATGTTCACAACCAGTTTTGGAAATTTTCGATCAAAATTTGCCGATTAATATATACACTGATGCTTCCATAGAGGGTATTGGAGCAATCTTAAAACAAACACAACTTGATGGGAAAGAAAAACCGGTGGCATATTTTTCAAAAAAACTAAATGCATCACAAAAGAAGAAAAAAGCAATATATTTAGAATTGTTGGCTATAAAAGAAGCTGTTAGATATTGGCAATACTGGTTGATAGGAAAATCTTTCACGGTATATTCAGATCATAAGCCATTAGAAAATATGAATTTAAAATCGAGAACTGATGAAGAGTTGGGTGATTTAACTTACTATCTGTCGCAGTATGAATTTAATATAAATATGCACCTGGAAAGCAAAATTTGGAGGCTGATTGTCTAAGCAGAAACCCAGTTTTAGAATCTAATGACAATACAGATGAACAATTGAAAGTAGTAAATTTAATTACACTAAATGATATTATAACAGACCAAAATAGCAATGAAGAAATACAAGAAAGGAAAAATGCATTGATAGAAAGAAATGGTGTATATTTTAAAAGGAATAAAAAGAAGGAAAAGATTGTTTTATCAGAATTATTTAGCATTGATGTAATTAAAGAAATACATGAGCACCTTTGCCATATTGGAGTTAACCAAATGCATAAAACTATAAGTTCTTTCTACACGGCAAGAAATCTAACCAAAAATATAAAAGAAGTGTGTAAGAGTTGTGAGATTTGTATTAAAAATAAATCAAGAGGATGTGAAAAGTTCGGGTTGATGTCACATTTAGGACCAGCCAAAAAGCCCTTTGAAATAATTTCTATAGATACGATTGGTGGTTTTGGAGGGTCAAGATCAACCAAAAAATATTTACATCTGTTAGTAGACCATTTCTCTAGATACGCAATTATAATTACATCAAAAACTCAAAGCGCTAACGATTTCATCAGATTAGTAAAAAACATATCAGAAAGCGAAGATGTTAGAATGATTCTTTCAGATCAGTACCCGGGGATTAATTCAAAAGAATTCAAAAAGTTTTTAAATGACAAAAAGATAGACTTGGTATTTACGGCAGTTAATTCACCTTTTTCAAATGGCTTGAATGAGAGACTTAATCAAACAATAGTTAACAAAATTAGATGCAGAATGAATGAAACAACGAAAAAGAAGGCTTGGACAAACATCGCTCAAGAATGTGTAAAGAAGTACAATGACACTGAACATTCGGTAACTGGTTTCTCACCGAGTTATCTTTTATACGGTATAGATGTCAGCATTTTACCCCATGAATTGAAGAAGGACAAGTCACATAGTGAATGGATGAAAGATAGAAAAATTGCACTAGAAAATACAATTAAATCACATCAGTATAATAAAAAACTGTTTGATAAGAATCGGAAAGATTACAAATTCAATGTTGGAGATATGGTGTATGTGGAAAACGGAAATAGATTAAACAGAAAGAAATTAGATGAATTGAAAACTGGACCATACGAGATAGTTGAGAAGATTTCAGACTCAATATACAAAATTGATACGGGTCATAGGAAAATGGAATCCAACCTGTTTCATATTACTAAGTTAATACCCATTTTACATTGAATGATTGCACATAATGAAACAGTATGTATAAAAAAAAAAATTTTTTTATCTTTCCTTAGGGGGGGAGATGTAACCAAATACTTTTTGGTATTGACTATGGTCATTTGTATTTTTTTAAATGTTAATGTCGGTTGTCATAGCAACCTGTCATAATAAAATAAATAAAATATTATTTTCACAATGGAATATGAAATCTAGGAAATTATATTAAAATGAAGTGAATTATCAAGGAATAGACATAATTGTCGTTTCCTGATTTTTCAGGTATGTTTTATTTAGTTAATATAGGGTGTAGTTTATGTTTAGTGACTGAAAGATAGTGTGAGAATTTACATAATAAATTCCTGATTTTTCAGAGCAACGCAAAAGTTTGTTTCCTTGGCAAAATACACTTATATAGATCTAAGCGTTTTAATTAAGTTTGACCCATATAGGTGAGACGCTTTTACCATTTACAATAATTTAAATAGTGCAAAGCAATATTTACAAGTTGCAGGCGGAAGCACTCTGCAAAATGTTATGTTATTGTTAGGAAAGTTAGACGGTAAAGCCGCCTTAATTGTGAGTTGCAGAGATTTAAAATCATTATTAGTAGAGTTAGGTAATGTAAAGAAAAAATGTAGTTTTCGATATGCCTAACTTTTATAGGAGACGAAATCGATTCAAATGGTCATCACAACCGCCTGCTGGATAGGCCAGAACAATATTGCATAATATTGTTCGTATGCTAGCCAAAACAGGACCGAAAACATTCACAGGTTACGAAGAATCGTGTTTGCTATTATTTTTTGATGAGATGATTTCTTAGGTTTCAATTGTCAGATAAAACTAACTATAAATTGTTTTTTAAGTTCATTTTATTGTATAACATTACACCTCTTCGATCACCAATTTTGGTAGTTATACAAATGTATTAATTAAGAAACGAAGCTCTATAGTAAATCGGGCAATCCCCTTTACGTTTCCAACTGTACATTTAATGAAACTGTCATAAATATTTGGAATTCATGGCAGGCTAACCCATACAAACCATATAATCAACCGTAACACAAGTTCATCGAAACAAAATATCGTCAACATAGCCAAAGGCAAGATCCGCGTCAGTACTATCCGTAAGACGTTAGCATGAAGACCGCTCCTCAGAGTTAACCCTGACAATTTAATTAAGGCAAAGATTTTGTAGCCGAAAAAGTGTATTTATTTTATTTATTTAATCATTTATTTCAGGCAACAAAGGCCCATACAATTTGTATCTTAAAGACTAACATACATAAAATAAGAACATTTAACGTATCAAAATAAATATAATACTATTTTCCGGCGTAGTGTTGCGCAACTTGGTGTCCGGTAACCGTCCACGAAACCGGCGATACAAACATCCCAAAATTTTGCTTGCATGAAGGTCGACAGCTGTTCGGTCGGAACCCTCACCATAAACGAATTTAAATTCGTATTGTGACGAGACTCCAACCGTTCGACCCTCAGTGAGTATTTGGTCTTTATTCAGATGTAATCTACAATCTCCTCGACCTTTGTACAGGAGTAGAGCCGGGACACGTATAGCAGCGTCACTGGTATCGCAGGCCGAAGTAGGTGGTTAAGTCCGGTCGGTGCGGTCTGGTCATGACGATCACGAAAATAGTGTTTTAAAAATGAATATAATCATGCTGAGTACGGTGAGTGTTCAAGTGAACCGTATCACCAGAGTGAAGTGTGTTATATCGAATTTAGTGAAAATGCGCATTCGCAAAGTTTTTACCAAGCCCTCTAAAACCGACCAGAACACATAGAGTTCAATTCAAAACCGAAAATCCTAAATTGAAATTATTAATCGACACAGGAAGTCAACGATCTTTCATAACAAAAATAGTACACCAAAAATATTTTGCAGAATGTTATAAGCCCGAATACTTAATATTAAAACTTCTCATCGGTCGACATCTCACCAAGGAATTATTGAAACTCCTTGTACTAACAAGGACAACAACCGGTTATGGGCTATAATTAATAAGAAAAATGCTAAGGTACCTACTGTATGAGTGAATAGAAAATTGAATCGTCTTCAACTTCTTCAAGCCACCAGATGGCCGGCTCTAGCGGCCCCTCGTGATTTGTACTTGTCACGAGCAGCACGCCGAGCCTATCTAAACTTAAAGGTAGCTGCAACTACGCGACATGGAACTTTGCAATGAAGATGTTCCTCATTGAATGTGAGTTATGGGATTGCATCTCAAATCCCACAGAAGACTTCAAAAGCAGAGACGAGAAAGATTTTGATGCGGCAAATATTGAAAAACCCATGACATGTAAAATGATATACTTCCTAATGAAAAAAAGAATTAAAAAAAAACTCAAATACCACGACCACAAGTGAATACGTATCTATCTACCTATTTATCAATAGCAATACTAATATTACTACAAGTAATAAGTTATAAGATATTTATTTGTGAATAAATTTAGATAAAATAGTGCGGTTTTGATATGCAAGGAGTTGTGAAGCAATTTGTGATCTTACAATTGCATAAAAGTAATAATAAGCAGGTAATAAACAGTTTGCTTCATTAATTAAGATTACCCTCAGCATATCACCGTCAGGGGGGCGGGGTATTCTTATTTATTTTGTTTTACGTTACTAGCATTCACCCGTGGCTCCACTCGCATGGTACTTACCTTAAATAAATCACCTGACAATACATTTCAGATCTAAAAGTGCCAAATCAAATAAAACTGTTGTCCTACCTGATTCCCCCCAAGAGGAAGACTGAACAAGCGTAGAGGTAGAAAATTTTCTACATTAGAATGCGTCGAAAACTTCATAATTGACGTCCAGGTAAATATATTGGGGTACTATTTTATTTAGTTAAATGCGGGTTCAGTCGCGTTTACGTAATTACCCGACTGCGTCAGAAGGAGGGGTATGTTTTTCGAGCGTATGTATGTATGTATGAATGTTCATTTCTTTAGCACGCCCTACAGTCCATACGGCTGGACGGATTTTGACATTTGAGGTGTCGTTGAATTCGTCAGAATCGGGGTAATGCAATGGCTATATACATTTTTAAATTATTAAATTACAAGCTTTCCCATTGATTAATTTAGTAGTAAACACGCGTGCTTTGTAGATATGTGTATCAATTTTGCAATTTTTACATATTTGCTATTGTTTGCAGAATCCTGGAGATATACAAACAAAAATTGATGAAGTAAAACAAAAGGCTCTACGCAGCAAGCTAAGTGTTCAACCGTGCCTTATTAAATGTGGTGCTGGCGATGATGGGGCCAACAACTTCTATTTGGTAATTGATAAGGTTATGTGGAAGTTTACCTCGCCAATGAAAGCTTTTGACACATTGTTCAAATCATACCATGTGCTTCACGACACGTATCCAGCAGCTGCTGCGCATTTATACGTGCTGATTCAGCGTTGTGTATATCAAATTGAAACTACCTATGATCGAATAGTACCATACATTGCCGATTTGTTGTCTCTTGCGAAAATGTAAACAAAATTTAATCTTGTTGAAACTTAAAATGGCGTCTGGGGTTGGTAGACTAATTTCTTTCGGGGCTGGTTGAATAGTTAGTCAACCAACCCAAATAATTTTTTTAGTTTGGAATATATCTGAAATGGACCTTATATTAAATTCCTTCAACGTATTATCAATTGTTTTGTTACAGTACAATGAGGACCTATAAAAGAACGACCTAACGAGCTGATACACGGAAGGATATCTTAGAAAGAGCTTGTCATCTGATCATTTTTGACAATAAAATCATTAATGCAACTGCAACTGCAAAATTATACGACATTCCCTGTAAGACATTGCATCGTTATGTGGCGAAACTAAAGGAGCCGAACTTGACTGTTTTCTTATATTTTTAAGGATGCAAAGATTAATATGTGATTTTAAATGAGACTGATTTCATAATCAGTCTCATGGTTAGTTTAAGTACAAAAGAAAAACTAAGCAAATAATTTTATTCAAGTAGAGCAATATAAATGTGCATTTAATTTCTAGCATTAGAAAAGTTTATTTGAAATTGAGTTAATTTAAATTGTTTTATTAATATAACTAAAAAATATTCATAAATAAAACTAAAAGTTGATAGTTTTTTTAAATACTTACCTATTGTATAAAAGATGTCTGTACCTGATTAAAATTGTTTTTGAATACAGAGCTCAGTTTAATTTTTTTTAAATGTTTTATTACTTGACTTTTATTATTATTTGTCCCTTATTGATACGTAGGTCTACTTACCCCGGGCATATAGTCAATCTACCCCGCACCCGGGGTAGATTGACTAAGAGCTGGTGCTCTGGAAAATGCATTAAAACATGATCGTGTTGTAAAATAATGAACGAGGTTGTATATTATTTTAATAGCTTAAGTTCTTCTACCCATGAATGCGATTTTATTATCTGTATGTATGAAAACACAAAAAATATGAATGATTTAGCAAAAAATTAGTCAACTATCCCCGGTCTCCCCTAACGTGCAGTCACTGATCAGCTTGATTTTAATTTAACAGACATCGAAACTAAATTTTTATCAAATCCAGCACTAAATCCAAACCAGATCTTTCCTCTCTCCCGCCTACAAAAGGATGAGCTAAATTTCACTCATTTCGAGTGTTCCACCGAGTACAAGAGTGTTAAGGTAACACACTGGCTCCTGAAATGTGGGGATGGAAGCCAAGAGCTGATAGAAACCTCGAGCCTGTTACCACTTACGATCCTTCAGCTCCTGACACCGTACTGACGTCAATAATTTGTCGCGGCTAAAGTGGTTGCACTGGTAATTCTGGATGCCGAAAAGCTGGTATCACATGCAGTCGAGTATGCAACGGCTGTTTGGGTTCATGCACAAATGGCGTATCTATAGATTTAGTGGAAATAGAAGGTGAAGATCATGATGATGTAGTAAAAGACAATGATTGATTTAATTAAGACTGACGAATTATTATTTTCTAGTTTTGCTTGGATTCCTACGTCATACAAAGAACACACCCTCCAAGTTTCAAGTCTCAACGATCAGCGGTTTAGGTTGAGCGTTGATTCGTCAGTCAGTCATTTCAGGACAATGCCTTTTATAGGCTTTTTAAGAAGACTCACAAATCACATGAAATAGTACGTACATAACTACGTGAAGCAATCAATTATAGTTATAGATTATACTGTTTAAGAAGAAAGAAGCGTACGGGAGCGTACGCTTCTGTATAGCCCGGCCCAGTTCCAGAGGTGTCCAGGGATATCCCGGCCCAAAAAGAGTTCGCTCGCGGTTACTGGATGCGAAATGGACACGCAACTCCGAGTAGTCGTCGCAGCTGCTGCAACCTTCATCGTGTTCACTGCTACGATGCTGTATATATCCTTTTTATTTAAAATTGTTGTATATTCGTTGTAGATGGTCAAAGGTCACGGACAAGGTCCAATTTTCTATATTTTATTCTAATTTATATCATAATAGTTATCACGGGTAGTACAAATACTACGGGTGATGCCCTGTTCGAGTTTCATACAAAATAATTTCATTTCCACCCTGCACTCACTGTGTCCCAATAAGGCTGCGTTTCCACCAGAGATGTGCGATGGAAATGTGTCGTACGAGGATGTCTAGCTGTGCTGTGAAAATGTGTGGGTGTTTCCACCAAAGCTGTGCGGTGAAAATGTGCCTACGAGGATGTGTAGCGGAGCTGTGGAAATGCGCATTAATGTGTGGTGCGAGGATGCGTTGCGAAGCTGTGAAATGTGTCGACAGGGGTGCGGTGTAGTGGGAGCGGAGTAACGCAAACGCCTCACAGTGGTTCCAAATAAATAAAAAATGGACATTGATGCTAGAAGCTTGAAATTCTCGAAATTCTTGAAATCTCCGGGGACTTGGAATACAGAGCCTAATTTACCATGAATAAGAGGAACTTGTTGTTTACTTATTTTGCAGATTATGTTGTACTAATATGTTTAATAAAGACAAAATTGATTCAAACTATTTTACTTACTTTAAACATACCGCCAATTTTTCCTTGGTGCTGATGCATTCTCTGTAGTGAGTGTCTTCCTTCTTGATAATGTTCTTAATCAAATTGTGTAACTCATAAAAGTTACTTCTAGACACTCGATAAGAATTTTCGAATATTTCATCATCAGCCGTATAAAAAAAGGTAAAGAATTCTCCATGTAATCGATGATATTTAATATGGTTACGTATCCAAAACCTGTGTGTTCTTCTATTGTTCAAAATTATAGAACTAATAAACTGCGTATCCATAATAATATTATCTATTTTGCGCACTTCTACTTTCAACAAACTCCGTCTATGGACTGGCTGGTACAGTATGCGCAAACCTCGCAACACATCCCTCGCACACATTCCTCGCACACATCTCTCGTACACATCCCTCGTACACATCCCTCGCACACATCCCTCGTACACATCCCTCGCACACATCCCTCGCTTGTTTTGTATGCGCAAAAACCTAGCTCCGCTGAGCCGTTTCCACCAGAGCTGTGCTGACCGAGGCGAGGTAAATGAAGCGATTCTATTGGTTCTTTGCAAACACATCCCTCGCTACGCATCCTCGCACATCTCTGGTGGAAACGCAGCCTAATAGTAGTAAAATGCGTTCTAGTAAGGCCAGCAAAAAAATCTCTTGAGGCCTAAGTTATGGACTTCTGACAGTTACGTAAGCCAAAAAAGTTATTGCGTTAAGCATGGTAGTCTAGGTTTGTAAAGTTTTATTGTCTTATGCTTTTCCCAACTTAAAAAACGTTGACTTTTTATCATATATGTATTTTTTATAACGTACCACTTTTGTCTCGGATCCTTAAAGTGAAGCACAAAACAGATACGATGGGCACTCTCCGACTGTACAGCGAGTTTGTTTCGGAGAGTCTAAAGACAATGTCGAAAAAAACATGAAAGAAGGGAGGTTCCGTTTGCTTTGTCCAGTGTAGTTGTGTTGATGGACAAAGACGCGGTTTCCATTCCATGATCTCCACATTCCACCAAGTGCAAACCGGCGGAATCGAGAAGTCTGTGTACTACAAGTACAAACCCAAAGTCATATTAGACTACAATCTCTCTATGGGCGGTATTGTTCATAAATCCGGAGTGGTGTACCACGCCTTTACGGCTGCCATTTGTTTACTCTTTAATACATTTTGCATAACCATTCAATGTACAAGTGTTGTACCTTTTTAGAAACGGCTCTAAAAGTACTATATTTCGTAAGAATTGATATTTTTATTTTGTATGGTATGTAGAACAAAAAAAAAGTAAAACTTAAGTGATTGACTGTGTAAATGAGAATTGTTGCACAACGTTTTATATATTTCTCAGTAATGGTAAATACTATCGCAGTAATGGTACTTTTGTGAGAATGGGAGGGAATCCCCCCATCCAAAACCATCGAAGTTTGTAGTTTATGATTCATACCCAAATGTAAAGACGTTTCTCATAATTCTGGAAACTCTTCTCATAAGTGTTGCGACAGCAGAGCTATCTTTTGTTGTTTTTTGTTTATTTCGTGACAATTGGAGGCTCGTGTGTGTGATTATATACTACTTGCTTTGACAAGCGGTGATGGTTTCCTTCTCCTGCTGATGGCGCATTTTGATGAGATGAACTCCTCTCATCACTTCGGGAATTCTGTTGGTCGAGCGTGGGAAAACGGACCAGGAAGAAGAGACTCTGGACCGAATCAAGCTTTTGGCACAAGAACATCTACCCGAAGGATGGACTAGCTGGGAGGTGTGCAGATCAACCAAGGAAGAAATCTTTGGGGAGAAGCTCGAAGCGAATATTTTAAATAAGTTGTTGTTTGCGTAACCGACAGACGGACTAGTGCGGGCCTTCAACCCTGAGGCAGACCACCTATCTATCCGAAAAGGCATATAGAGAAATTAGGTCTAAGTTGCTGGACTGGGCCTTTCCACGAGCCCTTATTATTAGCCCGCCCGAAAAAGCTAACTGAATAAGGGGTTCAGCAGTTCGGACGGAACTATTTAACTTTTTGTGTGAAAAAGTGGTCTCAGACTTTTAATAGACCATTAAAAGTTTGAGACCACTTTTTCACACAAGGGCCGAAGCCAACAAAATTTTACTGGGTAGCCTCTCGGAATCGGAGGAATCTAACAGAAAGAGGAGAAGTGCTTCTTCATGTAGCGAAAACACAGCTAAGAAAAGGAGAAAGGTTGATTCACCTCCACCAAGATCAGTGGAGGATTTAGAAAAACGGATGGAGTCGATGTTTTCCCTCTTGCTGGAGAAAATTGAGGGCCGAGAAACAGATTCAGGGAAGGAGAATCACGGATCGGAAGAAGATTCAGAATGCGCGTCCGATGTTTCCGAATTTTCGGAAGACGATTGTTCTTGGAGGGCGCCTAACCTTGAGACCGATGATCCACCACTTTCCGAGATACAGTTCCTCCCTGCTGTTGTTGAGGCCGAACCTCCAATGCCAGAACCTTCTCCGCAAATAATGCGGGAGGGCATTGAGAGCCAAAGACTAAGGACGGATAAGTGAAATCACTTAGCTTTTTATTTTCTACGCACAAAATACCCCTTCCTGCGCCTGGTATGACCTGCCGCTCAGCTCCTGACAATGGGTAAGGCCGCCTAGCAAGTAGTAAGAGTTTTGGACAAAGTTATAGATATTTCACGACGCTGGATTTTCGGCTGGACAATAAAGCACGACCTATATATTACGTAGTACTTATTATATTACGTAATACTTAGGTACAAATGTATCTATCAAAACGAAATAGAAATAAAGAAGCAGAATATTTGAAACTCCTAAATATAGAACTTCTACGAAAAATTAAATCCGTTGATATGATCATCGTTCTGCGGATACGAAGCATTTTATTATGGAATTCTTACAATGAAATGCTTTGGATCCGCAAAACGATTATCGTATTATATCATTTTTCGTAGGCATCCTGCTCATAAATACGAAAACTGAGGTTACTTAATCCAACAAAACCGTTTTTTTACCACATTTCATTTCACTTTGACGCATTATTTATCTTTTTAAACCTCGGACAGTATGAATATCCTTTTAATAGCTAGACATTGATATGTCCGTACAACCAGAAACCCAAGTACTGCTACTTCAATAGAACCAAAATCGAAATTGAATACAAGATTTGAAAGTTCAAGTACGGGAGAAATGACACTATCGAGCAATACGATTGCGACTTTGATGAATTGGGTAGTTTTCTACAATTACCAACAATTTCACGACCGCAATATTTCAAGAAAATACAATATTTAACACAATCTTCAATGGATTTTTTTTTATTTAATGAAAACCTAGATTCACATAGGTACTACAATTAGGACGTTTTCAAAAAGAGAGTGAATAGGCATTCACTCTCTTCTTGAAAACGTCCAAATTGTAGTTGCCAGGGAACACTTGTTGGCAGCGAATTCCACTCACTAAAGGTTCGTAAAAGAAATGTTGACCAAAATCGTTGGATGCTTATTGATGGAATCTCTAAGACATCACTTTCCGCTGTGACAGCTCACAAGCGTCAATAGATCAAAAAACACAAGTCAAGATTAAACATATAATTATTATCCCTTTCGGAATAAAACGACAAAAGCGAGATGTCAGTAGGATAAAGCTGTGCGATAAAAAGAGATGCGAGATATGATGCAGCAGAACCATTTTTGACGGCTGTCAAACAGTTAGGAGCCCCAAAGAGCCTCGCTGAAAATGTCTTTCATGTGTTTTTTTTATAATTTCAAATGAAATTGTGTATATTTAAGAGAAATTGTTCTTCTGAAACATGGGGACTTGATCGGTGATTGATTATTGTTCATTAAAGCAAAATAAATTACAACTTCCCATTTAAGAGGTAAATTAGTCCAAATCGAAGCCTCTCAATTTACGATTTATATTTGCCAATCCGTTTTAAATTTAAAGTACGAAGTTTGCTTATTCTTTTCTATAAACGTTAACGTTATGTAAGAAGTAAAGACAAAATAACATTTAATGCATGTTTGTTTACGAATATTTTGTGCAAATAAATAATTTTTCGTTTTACACTAAGGCTGCACATTTTGTGTCGACTGTTTATCATGCAGTAAACTAATATATTTAACCTAGGAAGATAATTATAAATCACCTGGACGAAAGGTCTCATTTTAAGATACTAATGTAACTTACTAAAATTGGTTATTGTCATACAAAATCGGTTTCGTTTGACAGCTTTTACTTGTTCTACTATTCCGATTAGGAATATTAATTTTATGGGATTAAATGATCGTTCTGTCTCTCTCTATTTATTTGATGTTGTCAGAGACAGATTTCTTACAAATCAAACCGCCCTATCGTTCTATCTTTATCTATTTTTTTGATGTTGACAGAGACGGATTTCTTATAAGTCAAATCGCCCTAATGAAGAACTTTATATGAGACCATAAATCCTTACTACAAAATTCCTTTTGTTTTAAAGTTTAAAATTGATAGACCTCTTTTAAGGAGACGGGTTACTTCACGCGTCGCATTGCGCGAAGTGGGCCGCCAGACACAAACATTTGGTGTTGCCTCAAGAAGAAGCGTTTCCGCAAACCTTTACTTGAATTGTAGCGTTGCATGCCGGGAGCGTCGCCGCGTCAGGGTGAACTAGAAAGATTCATAACGGGGAAACGCGGCGGATGAAGCGGCGGGCGACGCTGCGAAGGACGCGGCTACATTTCTATAGTTTGAGATAGCACATGGGACTACCTGACACTATAGACGGTAGAAACGCTCGACGCGCCGCGGAAAGCCACGCCGCACGCGACGCGCTAAGCTACGCGTCTCCTTGAAAGAGGCTATAGATAGGGTATAAGGCCTCGAGCTCAAACTCAGCGGCAACGGCACTAATATTGCCAAATTAGAAAAAGTGACATTTTCTACTATAGCAGCGTGTTCGTAGCTGAGTCTTCGAAGCCAGTGAAAAGAGATAGGAATATAAAAATGGGGCACAGGGGTGGGGGGAAGGCGATAGCGGCGCGGGCAGGTGTATCCGCGCCGCCCGCACCCCTCACGCCACCCGCTCGCCCGTTTTAATAGCAAATGTCAGATAAACGCAACACAGTCGCCCGCTGGCGCCGAGTTCCGAGAACGCAGTCAAAAAAAATAATAACACATTAAACCTTACAACTAGTTTATTTACAAACATTATTATTATTTGCTTTGAAACAGCAAATTTAGCTCAGCAAATTCAGGTTTATTTAATTACAATTGAAAACTTCATGATCAGAAAACGAATTGTACACACGGCGGACCTAATGCAAAAAGCATTCTCCACGTACCATCCATACATTTAGTTCGTCGTATAAGTCTCCATAACCTTTGTTGAAATAATTAATAAATTAACTAAAAAACCTGTAAGGGCAGATTTTTTAACAGTCAGATAATAAATATTTGTCGAACAAAATACAATATGGCTACTTTGAAACGTCAGCAATCATACATATAGGTAAACCGCGAAACTGAGACATTTCTGACGTCACTTTTGTTGTATTTTTCTCCCAAATAAAGTACTGCACATTAATAATATGAATACGATATTTCTTTTACCTAATAGAAGAACATTTAGTTCTTCTATTAGGTAAAAGAAATATCGTTTAATTCATAGCAATGATGAGGAGTACATTGATTAGGAGGGAAATGAAAACAAAGGCGACAAAAGTGACGTCAGAAACGTCTGAGTTTTGCGGTCGACCACTGTATTTTTTTTAAATCTGTCGCTCTATAATTTATCAGTCTGATATTTTTAATCTGACCATTGCAAAATCGGTCCTAAGTCTACAACTATTATCCCGATGACTAAGAATAATCGTGTAACATACACGGACTGATGAGAACTGTAAAAATTGACCATCATTCTGTCTCATCATTAGTTCAGACTGATGACTAAAATCATGATATATTCCATGTTTCTTTTGCTAGTCGAATAAACAAACTTTTCTTTACTTTAAAATTCAATTCAGTAAATATAATCAATTCATTAACTGTTTGATTTAAAATGATCTCCGTGTTCAACGATGAATTACCTGTATAAGTTGAGTTTTGCATTTATCTTAGTTTAAAATGAATCAATACGTTAAAAAGTAATGTCAAGATTGTTTACAATATCCGACCAGCAAAGAAAAACAGAGTTTAAAAATCTTGTCATGTATACAATTTTAATATAAGAATTACTCACATTTTTGCAATAGACATTTTCATGACAATTCTTTTCATGGCATAAACAATATGTAGGTACAGGGATATGGTAATATCTTCGCGATCTGTGGCAAACATTTCCAGTGTATAATTTGTTTCTTAATGATAAATTATTGTTGCAATTAATTATGATGGTTACGGCCCCTGGGGTCAGTGACAAAGTCCATTTCAGCTGTCCAATTGCTGTAACAAAAAAAATACATTTGTGAATGAAATAAAACACACACACACACACACACACAAACACACTCTTTATCACCTGATTATTTTTATTTCTTAGCAAGATTGACATCTCGTAATTATTTGGTTTTTCCTAAATCAAAGACACAAAGTAATTTTGAGCTTTGTAGTGTTTTGAAGGCGGTTTAGATTATTTTTTTTAAATGGTCCGAATAATTAATGTTAAATCTATCATTTACACCCGAACAGAGGCTTTACTCTGGACACAAAATCCAATGAATATAACCATCCCTGTCATACGCATACACAGCCTGGTATGAGTGACAGGGATGGCTATAATCATTGGATTGGCTTTTGTGTCCAGATTAAGGCCACAGTTGAGGGTACCAAAGTCAGCTTTTAGACCAGATAAATAGAAATCTGAACAAGCCCTTACGCATACATCGCAGTTTTATGGATCACTAATAAAAACATTACATAGAAATATGTACCAGTGGTGACGCCATTAAACAATAAAAAAAACAAAATGATGCGTTCTCATGAATAAAAAAAGTGTAACAGCATAAACGTAAACCCTCTAGGATGATTCTAGTTTAGTGTGTCGTAATAAATACTTATTTTACATAAATATTTTAAATATAAAACTCTCATATATCATCTAAGTGGTCTTACACATTAAATCCGTAAAATAGAGTTTGAGCACTAGACTAGAATCAGCACAAACAAGTTTAGGCGTATTTTGTAGAGCTCAAAAGAAACAAAAAATATTTTAAAACAAACTTACCACGCCATCAGCATCAATCAAGTCAGCATATAACTTGTGTCACGTTTCGACCCCGCTAAACTGGCCGTCGTCTTCCGCCACAAACACAGTCTCAGTATGTACTTCCATCTCCAGTTCAGGATCCCCCGCATCATCCTCCATCTTAATTTCATCATCATTGGACTCCGCAATACCCATTTTCGGCGTTGAAACAGTACGCTCCTGTGCCTTTACAATGTTTAACCTCTGCAATGACACAACAGGGTCTAAACTACTAGACACATTTTCAGTTACAGGCTTCGGTAAGTTGGATTTGGGTAACGGTCGTAAAATTTTGTCTGCTGGTGAAAACTCCTCAGCCGTTTTCAAACTACCAGATACATTTTCAGTTTTGGACTTTTTCACTTTGGTTTTAGGCACAGGTCGTAAAATTTTGCCATCTGGTGAGATGAATATGAGTTTTCCACCCAAAGTAGAAGGCATAGCGGCACGTACTACTTGGCTGCCAGTCGCCTGAGGAATTTGATAGATTGTATAAGGTTTCTTGGCCATCGTGACTTGAGTGGTAGACACTGGAGGCGTAGTTTTGGATAGTGCTTGCAAGTTATGTCGACTATATACCCTTTTAGGCTCCTCTTTAGGGAAGACAAAATCCGCCGGTTTTTCTTGTACTATTTTCGATGGTTCTAATCTCTTCCTAGGTTCTATGATCTTTTCTAGTGGAGGTGTATCCAGATCTAAGTTACGAGGTTTCAAAGGCAAATCATCTGATTTCGTAGACTCTCCATCGTCGGAGGGAAACGGCGATTCCGAAGGTTTATTCGCTTCGGGACCCAACGACGCATTTTTCATTTCATACCGTGAAAATAATTTGGCTATGTCCAGTTTCAGCATAGTTTGAAACTGTCTCGCGAGTGATCTAAACGTTTTAGCGTAGCTTAGAAATAATAAATCAATGTCATCGAGTTTGAGTTTGAAGTCCCGTTCAATCATTTTCGATGGAGTGCATGAATCCTGGCGTCTCTTCATGTCTGCGCTGTCGTCTGAATCGGCAGATTCGTCTTGTTCTAAATACTCAATCTCTGTACAATCGCCTTCAACGTCTGCAAAGAAAAATAAGCTCAGTTTGAGTCAAGATAATAAATAAATAAATAATAATAACGATTTATTACAACATTGAATGGTTTACTGTAGAAAATAACCAGTGGCTTCAACATTTACGTACTGGCATTGATACCTTTGCATGTGCTTAACTTGAAAAAAAAATCAGAGCAGTTTAGAAGATCCACCGTAAGCAGAGGACAGGGCTTATTTATTTTAGATTTAAGGTTTTTTGTGCCCACTACACCGTAGCATACCTTGATGACTACGACAGGAACGTGTCAGACAAAAAAATATTCTTGGTATTGAAAACTATGAACCCTTTCCTACTAGACCGTTCCGTCACCGACCAACACTGGCGCGTGCCATGCAAAGAGCGTGTCAGCATTTATTAGCACTGAAGCTGTATACTAAGTTTGATTCACAGTTCCGGCCAGTGAGAAATATTTTTTTTATAGGTTCTCTATGAAAACAACTAAGTATACTTTGAGAATTAGACATGACGGGTCTAAACACGAAATATTAGTATGAGTAAATGCTACTCACTGCTCGACGTTACGGCTGCGTTGCAACAGCTGTGGTCACGAGCCAACTTGACAAGTTACTCATATTAATATTTTGTGTTTAGATCCGTCATGTCTAATTATCATTGTAATGCAAGGCGCAAGAAAATCTGAAACAAGTCTATTAAAATCTCATACAAGTCAGTGACGGTATACTTATACTCTGATTTATAATTAGATAGACCAGAATGACAGCTTCAATCGAACTTTTTACTTTTTAATGTTGCAAGCGTAGTGCCATTGTGTCATGAATCGCGTATATAATATTAGCGATTAATTGAATATGTGGTATGATTTTTCAATTGTGTGATTTTAATAATTTGTACTATAAATGTAAAAACACTATTTTTAATGGGTCAAAACTTTATGCTAAAGAAGACTAAAATAATTATTTGGGGCTCCTAACTGTTTGACAGCATCTCGCATCTCTTTTTATCGCACAGCTTTATCCTACTGACATCTCGCTTTTGTCGTTCTATTCCGAAAGGGATAATAATTCTATGGTTTTCACTGATATGTGTGAATCTTATCTCTTTATGTTCACTATCTATGACCTGAGTTGATTTTTGTTTTTCTATAAAAACAAAAATCAAATCAATCAACAGCAATTTATATTATTAAGTTCGTATAGTGACAAAACACTGTTGTTTTGTCACTATACTTACGAACTTAATAATATAAATTGCACTTGTGAAAAGCAAACGTGACTTTGTGACAGACGAGGAATCGAACCCCGTGTCTTATGCTATCCGGGCGTATGCCTATACCACTCGGCCACCGTCACATTAACAAGCCTAATGAATTTTGCAAGTGCTTTTTTTAACGCGTAGGCTGCGATAGCGACAATGCTGTAGGATAGCGTAAGACACGGAGTTTGATTCCTCGTCTGTCACAAAGTCACGGTTGCTTTTTAAAAGTGCAATTTATATGTATGGACCTTTTGTCGTGACCATGTGAAGCATGTGTTGATAATAAGAAAAAACAAATATTTCATCAGAACGACACGTTAGGTACAGTGGTAAGCGCTCCTGACTTTTGAATCCCGCAAGGGGCAAATGTTTGTGTGATGAGCACGAACATTTGTACCTAAGTCATGGATGTTATATGTTTTTATAGGAGACGCCCCTGTCATAATCTTTTTAGGTACTTCGCAACACAACAACAAATTATTTACAAAACCAGACAATTGGTGTGCTTTCTCCCGCATAGTTATATTTTGTAGAACGTTACCTGATTCCTCGTTCGAGTGCCTCGTCTGGTCTACGTAATCATCATTATCCAAAAACTCATTTTGATCTAGAACAATTAAGATTAAATTAAATTATTTATTGTTTTAAATGTTTTTAACACTCAGTGTTCATTTTGATCTAGAACAATTAAGATTAAATTAAATTATTTATTGTTTTAAATGTTTTTAACACTCAGTGTCATATTCATATCCTACTACTATTATAAAGGCGAAAGTTTGTAAGTATGGATGTATGGATGTTTGTTACTCTTTCACGTAAAAACTACTGAATGGATTTGAATGAAACTTTACCACAATATAGCTTATACATCAGAATAACATATAGGCTACAATTTTTGAGGTTTCTAATGTGAGGTCGTAAAAGAAGTCCACGCGAACGAAGTCGCGGGCAAAAGCTAGTTATTTATATACCTACTACTACTGCGGGACTCGAACCTGCAACTTTCTGGCTAACCTGGCCAATTGCTCTTTCGAATCGAATTGCAGGTTCGAGTTCCTCCCGTGCGCAATTTTTGGTTTCTTATTTTCATCTGTAAGTTTTTTTATTTAATTTGATTACCACTACATAATGTGGGATGAGTTTATTTGACTTGACCACATAACGCATCCAGTATGACAAAGCCTACAAAGTTTTATAAGTAACTGGTAGAGAATGCTAATGGCGTTAAGTCCACATTTTGAAAAATGTTGGTTGTGCAATAAAGTATAAATAAATAAGTACCTATACTAACTGAACTAGCATATAGCAGTATCCCTCGGCTTCTACCGCGTAAATTAATGTTATATCTCAGAAAATATAATTTTGGATTATTTATAGCCTATGTGATAAGTATAACAAATGTATAAGGGGCCGTCCATTAATCACGTGAGGATCAAAAGGGGGGGGAGGGGGTACGGAAAACATCACGAAACATCACGAGGGGGGAGGGGGGGGGGTCTCGTTAGACATCACGTGTATTAATTTTATTTATTTTTTGTCAAAAAGCGCTATTTCTGAACCGAAATTTTGAACGGCGCGAAAATTTGAACGATTTGTAGTATACTGTCCACGAAACGCCCACGCGTATCCTCACGCTACGAGGGAGGGAGGAGGATGCGTAGTGCGCGAGGATGATGATGCCGGGTGGCTTGACGAAACCGAAGTTAATATGTCACAAACCTCTTTGCCAATAACAACTGCCAGTGAAGAAGAAGCTTTACCAGTTGTAACCTTAAATGAAAGTCTTGCAACTCCGTGGGACGAAGACAACATTAAATAATTATTATTAATTAATATATTCTTAAATTTTATTGCAAATACACATAAATGTTTTTCGAAGCAAAACGCCATTTGTTAATATTTTTTTTCAGTCAAAAATAGCCTTTACATAGACTTCCAAAAAAATACACGTGATCCAGGGGGAGGGGGGGGGGAGTGGTCCCAAACCTCACCAAATCTCATCAGAGGGGAGGGGGGGTCAAAAAATGAGAAAAACGACCTCACGTGATTAATGGACGGCCCCTAAGCTAAGCTTGTGGAAAGTTTCATCAAAATATATTTAGAAGTATTGCGTAAAGGAGTAACAAACATACACCTATCCTCAGTAGGATAATAAGCTTCGTAATAATCACTATGAATTATATTGCTGACTAGCTTTTGCCCGCGACTTCGTCCGCGTGGAATAGTGACTTCTTTCTCCCGTTTTTACACATTTACCACTATATCTTTGCTCCTATTGGTCGCAGCGTGATGTTATATTATAGCCTATAGCCTTCCTCGATAACTGGACTATTCAACACAAAAATAAAAATTCAATTCGAACCAGTAGTTTCAGAGATTAGCGCGTTCAAACAAACAAACAAACAAACTCTTCAGCTTTATAATATTAGTAAAGATAGTTATAGGTAATTCTAAAGATTAGTTTAGATTTCACACCACTTACTTGGTATATTGATTTTGGTCTCGTATGTACCTGAAACAAAGAAAAAAATATTTAGCATGGCTTCGAAATTGGATTAATAACGGCAATTTTTACTATCTAATATCTATATGCCGTTTGGTACAATGTACAATCACTTTGACCGATAGAGCTAGACATTATTCATAATGCCCGTACATTATTAATAATGCCCGCATAAATCACATGGTCCATACTTGGATGATTTCGTCTAAGGGTACAAACCATATACACAACAATACTTTTGATAATATCGAAAGGAGACTATTGTATGCACTATAGAAGTAGCACAAGTAAGAGCCGATGCTAATATCTGTATTGTTGGTCTGTATAGTTTACTATCGGTACGGCAAAATTTGGTTAATTGACGTTTTATGAGATCTTTTATTTATAGCGGACGATTGAAATTTAAACGCTCAGGGATCGATAGGCTGCGGCGGTCGCGTAAACAAAAGAATGTTGATAGACATCCGTGAGAGTTTAAACATAAATAAAACTACAATTTAAGTTGGGTCCCAAGTTTATTACAATGTTTTAAGCACCCAAGACAATTAGTAAATAAGACACGATGTCCCATACACCTTGAGTTACCATGAGTTTATGGCGGTTTTACTCGCTAGCGACTACGTAAAAAAAGTCTATGGAAAATTGCAAAGCGCCCCTATCGGTCAATTGCAGAACTAAAATTTTCCATACAAAAAGTTACGTCGTCGCTAGCGAGCAAATCCGACTTAGTCATGGTAACGGTACTGTGTTAAGGTCAAATTGAATACCAGCGATTCAAAAACAGGCGACCATTAAGTTTTATAAATGCGAACGGCAGATTACGTACGTACGACGTAACGGTAACCTCCGATGAAAGGCAAAGACAGTCCGTTGTCAGTTAGTAATAAATAAGGTATCTACAGCAACCGTTCGACGTGATGGCTTATAGTCAGCGTATTATCAAAAGTCGTGTCAGTGTCATATCTCTCTCGCTTGCACTTACCGGTAAAGCAGCGCGCTGCATATTCCTATCTCTAATTACATTACCGCCTCGCGACTCAGTTTCTAACGCACCGACTACGGCCATCAACGCGCAGTCGTCTTTTATCGCATCACGTTCGCTTACTACTTTCATAATACTAACGTTATACTGTACAAAAAATACCCCAACTACGCTACGAAGCTACGATAAAACAATTCCGTACATATAATTTTCATTACAAAAAACCAACAAACAATCCGGTAATAATTTCGTACCTCTAGTTCCACTAAATGTACCACAAGTGCCATGCTCCGGCAGACAATCTGTCGGATAATACTTTTTGTTTGGCTTATAATTCTTGATTCCGTAAATATGATCGTGATCTATATGTTTTATCTTCTCAGCTATAGTATTCAATGTAGCCGAAATTAATCCTGTGAATATTTTAAACTATCTTGGACTTGTATAGCAATGAAGAAAATTCCTTACTTCGAAACCAAAACAATTGCAGTGTTGTCAAGCGCATATAAGTATAAAATATAAATAGTATTTTTTAATCAAGGTATCTTTAGCCTTTCTCTATAGCCTATATGGACTACAAATGCCCGCTTAGTTATAGGTCGACCGCAAAACTGAGACGTTTCTGACGTCACTTTTGTCGCTTTTATTTTCATTTTCCTCCCAATGAATGTACTCCTTATCATTGCTATAAATTAAACGATCTTTCTTTTACCTTGAAGAAGAACATTTAATTCATATTAAAAATATGGAGTACATTATTTGGAAGAAAAATACAACAAAAGTGACGTCAGAGATGTCTCAGTTTCGCGGTTTACCTATAGTCGATAATATTAAAAAGCTGAAGTGTGTTGTTTGTTTGAACGCTATTATATTAGGAACTACTGGACCCTTTTGAAAAAAAAAACGGTTATAGTAGGATAGCTTATTTAACGATGTAGGTAGGTCAGAAAACATCAAGCCAGGACCTACAGGAACGAAGTAAAATCAAAACGTATGGAGGCAGTTGCGGAGGCCTGCTAGTTTTTAATACAATACAATATGTTACAAGGTGTGTCAACCCCTAGTCATACGTCTTACGTAACGGCGAAACTTCGGCCAAAAACTGCATTTTGTGATCAAAGCAAGCCACTTTGCACAGTGATATGTAGTACTATATTCTGTGGTGATAGAAGGGACCAAAATAAGCGATTTTACCCGCAGCAGCGACAGTTTCACCCCTTAGGAACAGAGATGGCGCAACTTTTATAAAACGCAATTGAAAAAATTCTACAAGTCAAAACTCCACACCGATTTTGATGAAACAGATGTCAAATGAAAGATAATTACATCAGACTACCCTTACAGTTACAATTAATTTCGTACCTCTTCTAGTTTCATTAAAAGTATCATACGTGTCATCATCGTACAGCCAATCTGACGGGCTATTCTTTTTTCTGTATGGTTTATTCTTGATATCGTAAATATGATCATGATCACTGAGATGTTTTATCCTCTCAGCATCAGGATTGATCTCTGATGCAGATGGATCTGTAAAATTTTTTTACGAACAGTTTTCAAAATAGTAGAACTGTTTGTTAACATCTCAAAAATCAATCAAAACGAAACTGGTTACAAGAAACTGGTACGGCGTTAAAAGTTTTAACAGCAATTAAAAATGAATTACAAGTAAGAAATAAAAACGATTTGTCTGTTTTTCTATGTACCGATATTCTATACCCAGAAACGTTTTGACAATGATATTGTGACTGCTTGGTATTAGTAATGAAAGTAAAGTCTCTGCCGCCTTATCACTTTAAAACGAAGATAGCTTGCATACACGACACAAAAACGGGGCGTAATTTCAAATAAAAAGACTACGCGAGGCGCAAGCGACAGCGTCATGGGATGGGTAAGGAGGCGGTGACTAAACCTTAATTTTAGTAGGTACCTGTAGTTTGTACAGGAGGATAAGTCAGCAGCAAATCATCTTCCAAAGGAGGTCTACTGAAATTTTGAGAAGGCACTGCAAACTTTCTAAGTCTTGTGCCTGTGCTATTAAAGTCCTCTTTGGTGAAATGTTTCTCGCAAACATATCGTCGCATAAGCTCGATCCTGCTTAGAGAGAGTAACTTTCGCTCTCCTACCACTTTCAACCACTTTCTACATCTGATAAAGATAATAAATTAAATTAGGAAAGTCATATTTTGATGAGTGTTGTATTTAAAAGGCTCCACACCAACAAGCCATCATTCAGTGCGGATAAAAGGTCAAAAATTCAGATTTTCCACACTAGTGTGGAATATTAGGATAATCCGTTTAAAATTACGTATTTAAATATAAATAAAACTAACCTTATGACATTACTTGGAAATCTAGCAAGAAATGAGTCTTTCTGGTAGTCGGCGCAGTAAAAAACACCACAGATTAGGCATCTGTGTCTTTTATTACCAACGTTCTTTTTCTTTTCTGATGACATTGTTTTATCAGTATAAACTAAAACCATGTTAAATATAATATCAAAATTGCACATGTACAAATACAATACAAAAAATAGTCCGAGAAAATGTAGATCCACCCACAGATGAGTGCTATAATGCCACAAACTTATCTGAAGAATGGCCAAAAATTGAAATACAGATGTCACTTTGAAAACGTCATTGTTTTTCAAATTCAAAATTCAAAAATTCAAAATCTTTATTTAAATTTAGGTCATGAAATGACACTTATGAACGTCAAAATGTACAGTGAAAAAAATAAAAATAAATGTGCCCTGAAAGGGCCGAAACATGTCTCCTTATCTTTTGGGCCCTACCAGCGCTTCGAGACAGAACACAGACAATTAGGCAAGTGCTGAGAAGAAACGCCGGAACAAACTCAGTCACCACTAGCTGCCGTAAAACCAAAATCATCAAAGGTAAGTACATCAGACGGCGCAGGCTGGACGGACCACACATTCGTGCCGTTGCCGGTACAGCCAGAGTTACCATTATTGATATTCAAAAATTGCGTAAGCAAATTGTCAAAAGGCGTATCACCAAACTCCGGGTAATTTCATTTGATATGTAAATATTATTATGGTAGTCCATTTTCAGGAACTTAATATTTTTATCGGTGATAGCGAGTTAGGAAAACAATAGAATGGCCTACATCTCATTTGGTTTTAGGTATAACAGGTGGTGAATGCCATTCGGCGGTAATTCCACCTTATGCTTTGCAATTTTTCATCATGTAGTTACGGAGAATACAAAAAACCCAGAAATGTTTATTTTTGTAAAAAGCGGCAACCTTTTTCGATCGTGGCGTCATGCTGTCATTCTCCAGATAAGTTGGTGGGTCTATACATGCCAGTCGAGTCTATTTTGTATTTTTCTAAGGTTAAACCGTAAATTGAAAATTTTATGAAGAATTTGGAAAACTCACCTTCATCGTGTAAGCATTTTTAAGATCTGGTTCATTAAAACACAAATGTGCACCAAATACAAATGGAAATGCGCAAACTCAAAGGTGTTGTACAGTGACTGTGATGCGGGTGTGGTACCTTTTGACAAAGTAACAAATATATTTTTTGGACAATTGTACACTTCTTTAACCGTATCGAGTGACGCATCTTAGAACATTATATTCCTACCCCCTTATTCATAATAACTCAAACGGTCTTTTAAACCTATTTTAGCTATTACACTGTTTTGTCACTTTCTGTCAAATGATGACAGCGCCAAGAAAGAATGAGACAAAACAGTGTGTAATAGCTAAAATAGGTTAAAAAGACAGTTTGAGTTATTATGAATAAGGGGGCTAATCTTCAGCATTATTAGCCGCAGGACGTCCACCTACTGCTGAGCATAAGCCTTCCCGTGGATTTTTGCAAGTTGCAAGCGTTCTGCATCTAGTCTGATCCTGCGATCTTTACTAAGTCATAATGTTCATCTTGCCGTGGACGTCCTACGCTACACGTTTGATCAAAAGGTATCCAATGCACGGTATCAATTGCCACGTCAGATTACTTATTCACAGGGCTATGTCCGTTACCTTATTCCTTATCTGATTTGATCTCTAAGAGAAACACCCGAGCATAGCCCCCTGCAACGCTTGCTGCGTATGACACTAAGCTTTTCTTTACTTATCCATTAAAAATACTTATGCATGAAACTACACTTGCAGAATCAATATCTTCTGCAGTTCAGTGCGCGATTTCCTCAATAAATAAAGCTAACACATTTATTTTAAAGAAGCGGTCCCGGCGAACTTCGTTCCCTCTTAGCCCCAAAAGGGGGCGGCGACAAATCCAACAAAGTAAAAATAATGAAAATCAGTTCACTCGTTTCCGAGTAATAAGTTAACTAACATACTTTGTTACGTATATTGATAGAAGATATAGATAAAATAGATAGAGCATGAAGCTCCTGAGAATAGCGCGTTATATCAAAACTATTCAGCGTTATAATATTAGTTTTAGTATAGACCACTGTACTCAACATTTTCAAGCCATTGTGACAGCTCAGATACTGGTACAAATTATTACCACAGAATATATCATTTACCGTAGATAAAATAAACTTTACATATATTATTATAGGTGAAACCATTTTTGCACATACCATCAGGAGATTCTTTTTCAGTAGTACATTCCGCATCAACGTTTTTGGGGTTTTTGCTACCTGAAACAAAGAAAAAACAAACTAAGTATTGCCTAAAATTTTAATGTTAAAATAATAATAGGACTTAATAACCTCGGGGGAGGCCCACGCCTTCAGCATGGGACGTCCTTTGGCCGATGATGAGTAATATAAAAGTTGGTCATAAATTGACCTAAAAATCGGCACGTCTTATCTTAAGTAGTTTTTCATCGTTATAATAATAGACTTTATTTAAATTCAATTGTCATGTGGATATTAAGATAATTCGTAATTTTGCATGAGTGAGATGATCAAATCATATAAAATCAAAATAGGCATTAACTGGAAATTAAATTGGGATTGTAAATGATGGAACTGTAAATAAAACTTCAAGATTTGTTCTGCTTTTATTTAAATTCTATGTTAAAGTTAGGCCAGAATACATAGGTACGACACAGTGCCTTGAAAGTTCTAAATCATGAAGCAACGGTTTCATATTTGACATTTAAATTTCAAAGAATACGACACAATCTTGACACAATTTCGACACATTGTTTGCTTTGCATAGCTTCTCTATACGTAGTAATAATAACTCACTGATGTAAGCACGCTGTGTGATTGATTATCTTAAAGATCAACAATTCGGTCGATTTCATACCTCCGGTCCAGTACTGGTGATGGTGATTTAACAGCTGCGTTATCCTCTTAGGTGTAACGTGCAAATCGGGTTCTCTGTGTATAAATTCTGCAAATATTTTTCTCAAATTATATAATGACAAATTCTAATTTACTTAAATTATTTAAGAGCAAAAAATGTTGAATATTGTGCCTTTAAGACCCCTTACACACTGCGAGTTAGCAATCGATGACGCGCGTTAGTATCGATACAGTTGTCAATATTAGATGATATGTAATCATATGGTCCGCTTCTGCATTGCACAGCATTGATGCTGCAAGGTTGCTAAAAGTAGCAGACAAAGACTACTGGTGGAATTAGACGGGAAACTCGTCATGACAAGCTAAAACGGGTAAAAAGCGCCATCTAGCTTACAGATATCGAAACTTGACCGCTATCTATCCTTATTTTAGTAGCTAAATTTAAAGGTCACCAATAATATTCATACGTGTATTGAAATCTTTGTTTCAAGTTTATCCCGTTATTTAATTTTCAATTAGTTTTACAAAAATGAAAATAAATTGTCCTGTTGTTGCTAATGGGCAGAGTCTCTTCGAAGGATACTTATGAACATCCTTGAAATGATGGTGACATACACGTTTATAAAAAATTGTTGCAACATCTAATGTAGTCAATTCGCCACCAATATTTGTATTATTATATTTTTCTGGATTTCTTTTTGGATTAGGGAATGGATGTAATGGAACACCTGTAATGTTGATAAAAAGTGAAAGTAAATCAAAGGACCCAAAAATTAAACACCATCTCGATGAAACAGGCTGTGTCTTTATTGAACTAATCAAAATAAACTTTAAATTTTAACTATGTAGAACTTCATTCAGTTTATTAAGAAAATATATGAAGTTGAGTTTTTAATTATTTTGGAAGATGTTTTTTTTTTGGACTTTCTATTGAGCGCAGTGGCGCAGCCCCTTGTATAGCGGCGCGTCACAGCTCTACATTAAACTGCGCCTTTTATGTATTAAATGGTAATTCCACCCCTTCTGTTGAAACAGGCAGGACGCATCACATGTAGGTGAGGTTCGCTTGGCAAAGGGATGAGATATGGATATTATATTAAGTTTAAAAAAATAGAAACAAATACCAATAGGTTTACAATAGGCACATCATATATTTCTGTTTAAACAAACTAATTATTTTATCCAGCTTTGGACAGATGGACAGAAAACAAATTAATCCTTTGGAATGTTAAAGTTAGTTTACATCAAAGTACCTACTTTGAATTATATGAGCAAATACCAAAATTTATTTGATTTCTTACATGCCGTAATGATAGATAGTTCATTTTTATTTAGAAAGAAACTGCATTGTTGCTTGAAACAACTTTGAAATATACATACCATCTTCATTCGTTATTAAACACCCAGGTACACAGTATGACTTGCTATGAAACATGGCTCAAATATATCGCTTTGTTGCAATTATGGGTCCAACTTCTAAGAGCGCCTATGCTGGTGCTACCATTTGTCATCTAAAACTTATAATAATGCTAATAATAATTTCAGAAACGCATATTAAGTATAGAAACAATTAAAAAAAAAATATTTACCTCTAAAACATTTTATTGTTTGGTGCTATAACTTTTATTTATGTAATTTGTATAATTATTGTAGATTTTATGTAGCAATACTTTCATTTTTGTTCAATATCCGGTGGATAGATGGCGTTTTTTGGCGATGGAAAAAATATTGTACTTGTGATTTTTGCTCATGGCTGCTTGCAGTGTGCAAAGGATCTTTAGACAGAGGAATGAGTTGCTCGTTAAAAATACCTCTCTTCAGTAATGGCTCAGGGGGATATAATTTGAGCAAATCATCATCCAGTGGAGGCCTGCTTAAATGTTTAGAGGGCACTGCAGTTTTTATTAGTCTGCTGCCTTTGAAATTAAAATCTGGTCTAGCAAAATGTTTCTGACAGATAAACTTGCTTTTCAGTTTTTTGGGAGTATGAAAGAGTAATGACGGGTCTCCCACAACTTTCAACCATTTTTTACATCTGATGAAAAAAAATGTTTTGTGTTAATCACATAAAAGTTTTTACAAGTACAATCTGGATCACACATAACATGTTTAAATGACAGGCAATAGTTGAATTCATTAATATCCTCAGCATTCAAAATATTTACAAACCTAACAATGTCAGTTGGAAACCTAGCCATAAATGCATCATTTTGAAAGTCAGCACCATATTTCACTCCACATATTGAGCATTTCTGTCTCTTATTACCACAATTTGTCTGAGACTCCATAATATCATCACTTTTACAAGCTGTAAATATGTAAAACATGGTAAAATAGCATAAACACAAACATATTATAATATTCAAATTATACATATACATGGATAGATAACTTTTGAAAAATAAAGGGTTTTTGGTATAATGTGTGCCAAATTAAAATGTCTTAAAGTAGGGGTTATGTGCTATAATTTCTAGTCTTTGAAAAAAGGAGTATAATAATAGCATTTTTCCTATAATAACTCAGTCATGGTTTTTTTTATCATTTAAAACCTAATGCTACTCCTAAGTTGGTAATTTTTGACCAACTACTTATCTATAACATTGCTAATGAAAAATACATTTGCTGATATGTTATGAAAATCTTACCTAGCTCCTTTAGGTAAGTCTCTTAATGTCCTTGCTTGACTAATGAAGAGATTTACAAATAACCACCTTCATAAGGAAGTGCATAAGTTGCACTCTTATGCAGACAGGAGTACCGTTAAACAAAATGATAATGGTATGTTTGTAATATTATATGGTTAATTAATTGCAGATGGTTTATGTTTGTTTGCCCTAATAGCAACGATATTTATTTATTATTAAACCAGCCCCAAACAGAGCACTTTAGTAGTAGATCCAAATCCACTAAGTCTGGTTACAAGAGAAAATAAAGTACAATAATTCTTATAACTAAAATATGCCATCCCCAAATATTGTAGGTATGTATGGTTTTAAATTGAAAATTGTATATTTTGAAAACACAAAAATTTGTTATTGTTGCAAAGGGGCAGTGTGGATATTGGAGTGGTTTCTCTTGGAACAAAAATGTTTGACAAAAGCTAGGAATAATGTTTAAGTAAGCTTAGTCAGTCAATAATAATAAGTATCAACCGCAATTCAGGTGTATTGTATCCCATCAATACAGCAATATAGTGTTTCAAAAATACATAGCTTTGATGCGGACCCATATCAGTAGGTCAACTATGAAAACACAATCTGTCAATACAATAAACATTTTCCGATAATAAAAGAATTACATCATTCTAAAGATGCTTTCCAAAGGGAGGTTGGACTGTTGTTATATCAACCACTTATGTGGTAAAATGGACAAATATTCAAATGCAATTAGGAGGTTGTCTCATTAAAAATATTTTTTGTATGCAATAGCCAATATGACAATTTATATTTTTTCTCTTAATTCTTAATCATCATATAATTCAAAATGTATGTATGACTTAATTATATCAAAATAAATAAATAACAATGATACATAGTATTTCCTCCAACTTTTTCAATAGTTAAAAGAGAACAATAAATACAAAAACTAACCTTTTATTTTGGAACCAAAAAAAGATCAAAGGGCTCCAAAATTTTGTTCATCTTAAAATGTAGTAATAGTATAACTGGGTTTCTTAAGTGGCTTCAAAGCAAAGTGGACTTTTAAGTCCTGCCGGTCAATGTTTCCCAAACCTGATTCAACTGACAAAAGGCAGAAAATATGATTAAATCTACTCTTACCAGTAACTCCCCTCATATACCAGTAAGCGAACCTTTATGAAAACAAGAAAATGATGGACATTTTCATTCTAAAGGCTAAATTAAGTCTTTAAACATGATCATGCTATTGAAAGTTAAAGCTTGGAGGAAGAGGTGACAGCAACAATATTTGATGGATTTTGTTGTTTACATAAATTAGTTCATAGTATTTACTAATAAAATTATGTTTTTCTAATACCAGCGACCATGGTTTCGACTAAACTGATTGAAGGAAAATTGAGATTATGCTGGAATAAAATAATCTTAGTTATGTAATTTACTAGGTAGTAAGTCTGAATTATGACTAAAATTACTTATAAAATCAGCCACTTACCAACTCACCACTCCATAAATCAATAGAAATCCGCCAGAAAATGACGATTCTCAGTCAGTACTTAGTAGTTCAGCCCAATCACTAATGTTATTGCTTTCATACAAACTAACTTGAGCAATTTACGATCCACTTGAGTGATAATAAATTTATTTACAAAATATCACTTATTTTGGAGGATCCATCTACGTGACAAATTCGTCCCTACCAGTCCAGAATATTATTTTGAAACAAAGCTGAACGGACAAGCAAATACAAAACAACCAATCAACCGGCAATCAAAGAGAATAAAAATCCACAATAATCACTCACTCCGAAGAGGCGGCACTTTATATAAAAATGACTTCTCTAACCACATTATAAAAGCACCGCATAATAATAAACATCACCAACAAACCGGAAATGCTATAGGAAGAAAAATTCAATTAAATGTTTTTTTTTTTATTGACAGCGACAGCGAGACTGCTGTCATAATGGCAAAGAGTTACTTTGAGTATATAGCCCCTGGAGATGCCATACACGGGCGACCCCCTCCGGCAAAGTACGTTGGTCAACTGTTCAAACGCGTTATATAAAACTACTTGAAGTCGCTACACCGCCATTTTGCATCGTTCCGTATCGCGTGACGCTTCTCTTGAAAAATGGTGACTTGTGCAGTATTCTCATGTAAAAGGCGATCTGACAGCTCAAATTCGCAACAAGATCGCGTTTCCTACCATAGTTAAGTATTTTTAGTCACTATTAAATGTGTATTTAAGTACAATTTCCATTTAAAGAAAAAACCGTTGCGATACGTAAACGACAGAAAAATGTAAACATGAATACAGTGGTACGGAGGTGAATCGGTCTTAGTGATGTGACTCAACATAATCATTCACTCACTGGCCTTACTGGAGTTAGTTTTATAATCAGTTTTTTTAATAAGATTTTGAATTAAGTAGTAAGTATAATGTACAGAGATAGGAATAGGTAGGGCTTATTAGCCTAAACTTCGAAGAACAAAGACAAGAATCGGAGACTCCCTTACTACATTTTTTTCTAGGACATCTGTTGGGATATCATTAATTAGGTACATAAATAATAATAATATTTTGAATAAGTGATCGGTCTTTGTTAACTTTAAGTTTACGACTGGATAAAGTGTAACAATACCTCAAAAAGTATTATGGCTACTACATCTATCTTTCCTCTTTATAATATTAGTATAGACAAATAAAATTCGACTCATGTATTATTTGATGTGGACAGACAGGAGCAATCTTAAGGCAGCAAATCGTGTTCTATAAATTCATGCCAAGCCGTGGTCTTGACCACGGGCCCAAGACCGTCAAAAAACACAAAAATGTGATTGGAGCAGTGCAAAATTGAGCATGTACGCATGTACGTGCTTAAAAAATTGGAATCAACTACTTACAATAATTCACAATAGCAAATGTCTGTCTGGTAATAACTTACACTGGGCGCATGAAATTATCTGAAGTCATGCCAATTTTGTATTGCTCTGAACACAGGTATTCTGCTACACACCGCCTCCTTAATCTACATTATTTTCAGAATACCAACGCACTGTTTCACGCAAACTCATGTTAGCTTCGTCATGTCACTCCGGTTCTTAGATATTGATATATCTAAGAACGATATTGATATATCTAAGTCTACGATCATTGCTTACGCGCAGGCATCCCGAGACAACCATAAACAAATAAAGCACTTGACTTACTAACTGATATTTTTTTGGATGAACACTCGTTATTTGAAAAAACACGTTATCAATGTGCGAAAGTAACAGATAGTGCGGCTACCTAAGTTCAAAAGAGACAAAAGTTCTTTTGTTCGGTGCCGGGTGGCTCGCAACGGCGCTAACCATCTGTTTTTGTAGCTTTTTTATGAATGAATGAGATGCGCGCAATTTTAGATGTTTTTGAGTATGATTTTGTAATGCTTGATTTAATTTTAATCAATTGTTATTAGTGAAAATAGCATGATCATTATTTTAAAGCATTATTTTTTCTGTATAACAATTAAATGCAAATTAAAACTGTATCTAGCAAAAAATCAAGATTTTTTATACATTTTTCCTGTATTCTAGACTCGACTCTTAATCACCTCTTTGAATTTGGATAGTACTTTTTTCACACCCTGTATTATGTCCAGTCACAAAGTTTGGTATACATAAACTAATTACTTATTCCAAATAAAATTTATTTTTGATGTACTTAGATGATGTCCTATATGAGTCTTGATATGAATCTTGGGACAGTCGTCTCGGAAAAAAAATACTATCATAAAAAGACTCCGATTCCTCTCTGTTCTGATTCGAAGTTTAGGTAAATAAGCCCTACCTATTCCTATCTCTGAATTAATGTATGTTATATATAATCTTGTACGGTAAATAAGAAAAAAATACTTTCTTATCCTCTGGTCATACGATGTTGAATATTAGTCTGAAAATGAAAAGAATTGTTGGCTATAAAAATATTTCGAGGTAAAAGGAATACATTTGGTCCGGGATTATGACTGTATATGTTATATACTATACTAGCTTTTGCCCGCGACTTCGTCCGCGTGGAATAGTGACTTCTTTCTCCCGTTTTTTACACATTTACCACTATATCTTTGCTCCTATTGGTCGTAGCGTGATGTTATATAGCCTAAAGCCTTCCTCGATAACTGGACTATCCAACACAAAAAGAATTATTCAATTCGAACCAGTAGTTTCGGAGATTAGCGCGTTCAAACAAACAAACAAACAAACAAACTCTTCAGCTTTATAATATTAGTATAGATACAGGGCTACAGGCTTACAGGTTAAGTCGACCTTAATCCTGTAAGACGTGGCAGTTTACGTCATGCCTGACTGATTTGACTATCGAACCCTATATTCAAAACTTTACCGTTAAGTTATCGGACTTTTAATTTATTTTATAAAAACTCCCGATTTTTGTCTATTGCTCCCCTTTTTCGTGTTTTGTCCCTCAACTTTGTATTCTTTTCGCCAATTTTTGTGTAGTATATTAGTTGCTTTATTATTTTTAACACTACATCACAAGTAACTGAACCAACTTGAACCAACATACAAAAATTTAACCAACAATATTGAATACTGCCAGTGCTTCAGCTGCAGCAACAGCTGAAGCAGTTACCCAATCTTCACAATCTGTAATTGTAAGTCTAAGAGCCTTATTGAAATCCTTGAGTGGTTTAAGTATAGATCTGCCAGCTGCTGCATATTTCCTTTAATCACATTAAATTATTGGCTTTTGGGTTCTACCGATATGTACATAAAAACAAACATTTATGTTTGGCTTTTTAGTTTTTTTCAAATCGGTTTTTTCATTATTATTTATTATTGTTCCAGGACAACCCTAGTGCAATCCTAATGCAGCCAGTGTAAAACGAAAAATGATTTCTTGAGACAATATTCGTAGATATGCATTACCTGTGTTATTCTGTCTTAACTTTTTACGTAAATTAACGTTTATAGAATAGAATAATCAAAATGTGTACTTATAATTTGAAGCTCATTAGTAAATATATATCATATATTAAGAGGCTTCGATTTGGACTAATCTACCTGTTAAATGAATATTTGTTGGGGTTATTTCGCTGTAATGGACAACAATCAATCACCGATCAAGTAACTATGTATCAGGATTACTATTTCTAAAAAATATACACATATTCACAACTTGAATTTATAAAAAATCACATGAAAGAAATTTTCAGCGAGAATCATTCAGTTCATTCAGCAAACTGATCTGACTCATTCTTCGCGTGTCACATCACTATCTTGTTCGTATGTATGCTGCGTAGTTACGTGAAATCTCTGATTGTGTGCGTGTAATGTTTCATGTGTTGAATTTTTTTGTAGTGTGCGTTTATCGTCACAGCAAAATTTGTGTCTGTTGAGTTATTCATCTAATGGTGGTGTGCTGTACGTGTTTACCTCACTCCCCCCTAAAAGTGGTGAAAAAATTTGTTAGACGCGTGTCCGTATTGGCATCTCCAGGGGGCTATATACTCAAAGAAGAGTTATGATCTCTGCCAGTGTCGAGTAAAAACGGGGCAACGAGAATATTTTATAACACCCTAATCAAGGAATTTGGAAAAAAATAATTACAAGGATCAGGAAATTAGGAAATGGTTGAAGATGGATAAAATGACTGGTGATAATTTTTATTTTATTTTATTAAAATCCATAAGGGAGACGGTCGGCCCGCCATACATTGCTTGCCCCAAAAGTAAAAATCCAAGCGTCACGAAAAAGACTAATTATATGGGTTCGTTTCTTCGTCTTTAAAAATAATATAAAGTAATATAAGCCGTAAATAGCGGGGTTTTCACATTAAACGAAATAAAATGTGTGGGGTCAATCTCTTGCACACTACCTAGAATAGGTCTATCTAGATCATAGCGCCATCTGTGTCGAAAAACCGCCATCTAGGCCACCAAAACTAAAACATAGAAAACTGCCCCGCTAGGGTGTGTAACGCGTGATAATTACGAAGACGCAAACAATAGCCAACGATAAGAAGTTCCTTGTCACAGTCTTTTTTTTCTTCAAGTTTTAGGAAGAGGTTGGTAGGTTTAAAGGTTAGTACCTATGGGAGGCAAACGTCATCTTCCATCTTTAAATAGCGATTGCGAGCGCTTACTTATTTAACTAACTGCCAGTTCTATGACACAGTATGATGACACAATATGCCATTTCGTTAAGCGGTCGTCAGTTTGCTTATAAGTGCTCGAAACCGCTATTTTCTGCCAAACAACAATTGTTGGGGACAGGAAATTGTATTCATTTGTTGTCCTATTTATTTTGTAGATTTATATACCGCTAGATAAAAGCAAAGTAAATAAACAATATTGTATTAAAAATTCAATATATTTTTTGCAAAATGATATAGTCAAGTCTCTTAATGCTTTTCTTTACTCAAACATAAAACGACTCTGGGGCAGGATACGAACGTCTCCTTTGTTTTCATGACGAGAAAATAATTTTATTTTACAATACACGGTAAAATATTAATTTATTTTCAACAAAAATAAATTAATGGATTTTTGGGGGATATTAAAAATAAAAAGTATATTTAAATTATGTACAAAATACTTTATATAGAATAATTATAATTTCAGATTACAGTTACAGTCGCCAGCAGATCAGGTTACACGTTTTTCTTGAAAACTAACCCTTATAATAACTTCTCGTACTAATCGATTTCTCCAATGCTTTCAATACCGTTGACTATGACCTTCTTCTGGCCATTTTATCCAAGTTGAATATCTCTTCATTAGCTCTGGACTGGTTTTCATCGTATCTGCGGGACCGTAGGCAAGCTATAAAAACTCGAAATGGTAGCTCTGACTGGTTCAGATTGACTTCAGGTGTACCGCAGGGTGGTATCCTCTCACCTCTTCTCTTCTCAGTTTTTATAAACCTCATCACTCTTAATCTTCGCTGCTCGTATCATCTGTATGCTGATGACCTACAACTGTACGTACAATCTGGTGTCTCAGAAATTTCTGCAGCGATTGATTTGATCAACGATAGT
Organism: Pyrausta aurata; assembly: GCA_963584085.1. Lineage (NCBI taxonomy): Eukaryota > Metazoa > Arthropoda > Insecta > Lepidoptera > Crambidae > Pyrausta > Pyrausta aurata. The sequence goes on along the minus strand of OY757267.1, from coordinate 10,901,777 downwards.
CTGAACTATATCTCGTCCTGGTCTCGCGACTTCGGAGTTTCTGTCAACCCCACTAAGTGCCAAGCCATCATAGTTGGAAGTCCTGGACTCATCTCTAAACTAGCTGTTGCTGATTTGAAGCCAATAATGTATGAGGGTATTACTATACCTTACTGCTCCAGCGTAAAGAATTTAGGCCTGATGCTTGATTCTACTTTAAGCTGGACTGTTCACGTGGCTGAGGTCAGCCGTAAGGTCATTACGTGTTTGAGGTCACTCTATCGTTTAAAATTTTTTCTTCCGTTTAAGACGAAACTCCTTCTCATGCAAACTCTTGTTATCCCTATTATTGATTACGCGGACTCTTGCTGTACCAACCTCACTGAGGCACTCACTGATAAACTTGAACGCCTTCTCAACAGCTGCATTAGATTTATCTTTGGCCTTCGCAAATATGACCATATTTCCAGCTACAGATCACAGCTTAATTGGCTCCCTATCCGACTTCGTCGAAATTCTCGAATTCTCTGTGTTCTGTACGGTATTCTCAATAACCCCTCATCACCTTCTTACCTTAAGGATATGTTCTCTTACCTGTATCAATCTCACGATCGCGCTCTTCGTTCTTCCGAAGATCTCCGGCTAGGCATACCGGCACATCGCACCTCTTACCAGTCCAAGTCATTCACAGTAACGGCTACACGGCTATGGAATACACTTCCTCTAGAGATAAGGAAGTCAGAGACGAAATTATCTTTCAAGAACAAACTGCGTAAGTTTCTGGCTGAATAATTGCGAAACTTGTTAATATGTATGTATGTATATATTTTTTTTAATATATTTATGTATTACAGTATTTGGTAGTTATACATATAAAATATATATTATACTTATGTTTATTTAGTTTATTGTATTAAATATATATTATAGTATGTAATAATATAATATTTTTATGCTTCATAATGATATTTTTGTTGCGTTTTCCTAAATTTTTACTACATTATGCTCCTGCACCCACTTATAATCTTTCTGCATGACCTAAAGGTATGACTGGGAGAGAATGCTTTTAGCATTAAGTCCACCTTTTGTACACTGTTACTTGTGCAATAAAGTTCTTAAATAAATAAATAAATAAATAATAACTGCATAAGATACCACAGTGTCTACCTCGACGTGCTTTTGTTCTTACATTACATACCAAGGCCAATAAAATAAGAAATGTCTCAAACATTATGTAATTGTTGATAAACATGTGATCAGATCTTACGAACAGGCTTTAAAGGCCAATAAATAGGCCAAGGTGTGTTTTCTTTTTTTCAGCCCAACAAGGCCGGAAAACGGCATTTTCATTTAGTGCCGCGGTGTGAAAATAACCATTTTGTGGCCTGAGGGCTGAAAAATACTTTTTCATCTCTCCTGCTCGGAAAATAGAACTTTCCTGTGTAGATAGCCGGGTGGAAAATAGCTTATCCATCCGTAGGGTAAAAAGTAATTTAGTTTTAATTGGCACGGCTTAGAGTCAAGGCATGAAGTCACAGCTTGGGTCAAAGATAATTGAGTCACCACATCATATTATTCATATGATAAATATTTTTGCTTAGCTGTACATTGAAAAACATGCGTATTATGATCGTTGAAATAAAAAATATATAATTTGTCTAATTTTTATTCAATCAACAATTAAAATTCGGCTTCCTGCCATAATACCAAGATGACACTTTTTTTTTATTTTACATTGTCAGTGTCATTTCAGGAAAGATTTGTCCAGAGCCGTTAAACTTTTATAAAAAAAAGAAATTCTTTTTGCATTCTGTCTACTTTTTGATAGGAGTGGGCGATTATTATTATAACAAAATAAATCATATAATACTTATTTTTAATTAAATATTAGAAATAGGTAATTACTAGGAAAACTGTCATAAATTTTTCTCACCAAAACTTTAATAAGTCTAACTACTACTATATCTACTTTAGAGCGCCACACCTATCTCTTACCAAGCAAGTGATATGCGTGTTAAGTGGTAATGAACATACCTTGTGGAGGGTATTGACCAATGTGTAATGGAACATTTTGCAGAAGGTCATCTTCCAGTGGTTTTAATGGCAAATTTAAACTTGGTATGGCATTTTTCATAAGCCTGGTTTTAGACAAATTTAAATCTTGTGGTCGGAAATGTAGATCACAGACATATTTTAACTGATGAAGTTTTTCCAGTGGGACGTGCACAAGCTCCTCTTGGCCAATAGCTTTAATCCACATCCTGCACCTACAAAATAAATATCATTATTCATATGGCTCTTTAAGACAAATGTGACGAAAAACAAGTTAGTGGGTACCTACCTAACAGGGTCGAGAGGTATCCGTGATAAAAATACACCTGAGCCTGGTGTTCTTCTTCTGTTGCATATAACGCATTTTTTGTTGTTTCGTGACAAACGAAGAGGAGGAGGAGTATTTTCCTCCATCTTATACTAACAAAACAACTCCAATCTAATAGTTACAAACTACAATGTAGGCACGATTTACAAAGTTTGCAAAACAAAACTTCTTTAATATTTACACAATCACTAGTTATTTATTTACACACTGTACATATTCACAGTCACCAAGTTTTCGAAAGAACAGTTCAAAAAAGTAAAAAGTTGCACAACAAAATTCAAAAAGAAACTGATGCGGCGCGGCGGGATCCTGCAAACGGTCATATTTATTTTAGTGCAAACCAGAGATAAAACAAACAAGATGTCAAAATGACAATAAAGCCAACATAGACATAACAACATTTTGAGTTATTGTGTTGGGAATCTGCGGTGTTTATTTATCTTGCGGTAGATTTTCCACATGTTACTTGATTTTTTCGGTAGAACAGTGAAACTAATATAACCGAATTTCCACATGAAATAAGTTCGATTGACGTGAGAATCGCGGCCCAAATTTTGAGTAGCTAGCGCAGAGTAACACTTAAGGCATTAGAGCGACAAGTATCTTTAAGCATACGGCAAAAATCAGAACTAATGCTAATCTTTAAAATATGGTAGTCAGATCCATCGCAGCCAAATCTCCCTAATTTTACAGGAAATTTCCTCATTTTCCATGTTTCACTTAGCCTTTGTTGAACAAAATGCCAAACAAAGCAAGATCCAGTTTACTACCTAATCTCTATTGAAAGCAAATCTGTCTTTTATTTTAGGGCATCTAAACGCTTATAGTGGAGTATTTTTTGTTATTTGGCTGTCAAACAAGATTTTTCTATTGAGTTTGACAGCTTCGCTGAGCAGTGTGGCATCAGTCAGCGTGTTCTGGAAGAAAATTGCTGACTGACTAAGCAAGCATTGTCAGCCCTTGCGCATACTTTGATGCTTGGCGCTTAGACTAGCTGTTAATAACTGAACACACTGAAATATTTGCCGGATTCTGCTGAAGGATTTTAGATCTAAAATTTGTAAGCAGCATCTTGGCACACCTCGTTAATATCAAAATTTCTTGAAGTCTGACAAAAAAGTTACTAAGACTAGTAAGTGACTAAATTTAACAAATATTTCACAAAAACCGCATCAAAATCAGTTGTATCATTCGTGAGATAGATAATCGCAGACAAACATCTACATACATACAAACACTATGTTATTGTAATGAATGGGATTCTCATAGTATAGAAAAATTATACTTTTATGCTGAAGATGTTAGATAAATATTAAAACAGTTTATTTTTGAATTCATATTTATCCAAGTAGCCAAACACTTACCTAACATCAACGAGGGGACTGCAAGAGCATTTAATCTGTTACATCTATTTCGGTCCTTTGCTGTAAAATGTCTGTCACATAATCTTCTGGTTGTAAAGTAGGTATAATCCTGTGGTGTGTCTAACTTGCCTCCAACAATTTCAACCCATTTCTTGAATTGATCTAATTTCTTTTTTGTGCTTGGGAATACATGCAAGTGTTCTGTTAAGTCTGAAAATAATTTTTCAACAACATGAGAATTTGTAAGTTACTTCTTACAGATAGAGAAATAGTCTGATAGTACTGTAGTTAGCACACTGTACAAATTAATTACGATATTTCATAGTGATTGATTAGATTACATAGATATTACTATTGTAAACCATAAAATATTATACATTCATTGCATAGATTGCCTTGCTTTAGTAACAGCTTACGTTTTTTTTGCCACATACATAGCTGTTGTTGTGGTGCGGAAATGTTAACAAGAATTTATCATTAAATATTAAATACAGTTCCTTATAATCCTTAGCAAATTTACAGAAGAATTTACCATTTTTGCATCCCAAAAAACATCGGTGGGGCATTTTAAGCACCAATAATAGTCCAATATTCCGAAAGCTAACTGAGGTTACTTTAACTAGAATTTACCACAGCTCACAACACAGAAAACGACAAAAAAGAGTACGATCAAGTCTCCGGAAAAGCCTCCCTCTACTCCATTCTCTCCTCAGTAAGAGAATTCATGCCACTATTACTATGGTGTACCTAATTTTTAACCACTGAAGGTTGATGAACAAAACAAAACAAACAAAACAACACAACAAACAAACAAACATAATATACCACAGATTATAATTGTCTACGGGTGCGTTGCACTTGCTATCTACGATAAAAAGCCACCACGCTCGCGATCCCGCGAAGGCCCACTGTGGGTGGCGTTCCACTGTACCACAGATAATAAATACTGACTGTATGTACTATAGCGGTTAGCGATAATAACGCTCACGTAACCGCGAACGGGCCGCGGCCCATATCAATAAACAAACAAATCATGGTAAGCGGAGGGAACAGAAGTGTATCATTATTATTAGTTATCGAAGTGACTTATATTAGAATTTGGTTATTCTTTTTGATTGGATTTAATAATTTCTGTAATCCCAAATTGCAGCAATTTGACGCTGCTGCTGACATATGTCCCGCCTTAAATTACCAACCCAAAATAGTAAGAAGTTTCACAACACTTTTATAAACCAACCTACAAACGAGCGTTCTAGACTCCAAATAACCGACCGATACGTTCGCACCGCTCTCGGACCAAGTGGTATGGGAATATTGGCGCTTGTGAGCACGACCGTCAAGTGGTACGCACCTTACTGCCCAGTCGTCTTTTATCCTGTGATATAAAATAGCATTGACGATTGATTACTCATAAATTGACGGGGAGCTTAAAATTAACTTCCAGTACATTTCACCTAGTTCATTTATGTAACCCTCAAGACCTGTTATTTCAAAATAAATACCACAGGACTTTGTTACCTCACCATGTTGCAGACAAGGTTCACATTCCCAAATTTTCTGGAAACCATAGTATTTATATTAAAGAATCTTTATCCTGGTCAAAAATGTGCTATAAGTAAATCAATATGTGTCCCATTATCTGATCACTGGTCATATTATAGAAAAATATTCTTACCATTACAATTTATGGCCAAAAACTCGCTTATTACATCATCAGCTAGAGGTGGTTCTTGAAGGTGCAGTTGGGGAACAGCACGTTTTGTAAGACGGATTCCAGTTTTTGTGAAATCGCGTTTAACAAAATGCTTTTTACAAATATGACGCAAATCATGCAACTTTCTGACAGGAAGGTAAGCAAGGTCTTCCTTCCCTACTGCTCTCACCCATTCCGCACATCTAAAAATCAAAACAAGTTTACTGGTTTAGTTTTCAAAAGTTATGATATAATTAGTAGAACATCAACGCGATCTAGGGTTTAACATTCAAAATAAAATAATGACTTCCGAACCCTAAAAAAGTAATCATCATATTGTCAATTATTGTCATCTAAGGATACACTCTGACCATCAGCTGCAGTCTCAAAATTAACAGTACTACTTAAGCAGACCGGACCGGGTATTAAAGACCACGGCCTCCAGTCTGGTGGTCTAATCCGCCAGCCAGCCATCATTATCAATTAGTAAGGGTTTTTCTAAGTACCAAATACTGAAGGTAAATTATAAGTGAAATGATTACTTACTTACCGCTGTCCATCCATAGGAAATCGGGCAAAGAAAATCTTTTCATCACATTTTACTTCTCTAATGCCACAAATCTCACAAGTACGATGAGTTCCAGACATAAATAAACAACAATTCTTAAACAAAAACGACAAACGTACGCAAAACAAACATAACTCACTCACCACAGATTAGTAAGAGTATGTCACTCACTCAGTCGCACGCACGCACGCAAGCATAGATATCAGTAAAGTAAATAGTTTGGTAGAGAAATCTTGTGCCTAATTTAATGCTTTCATTTAAGCCTCCAAGCAAATTTAGTTTCGCTATTATTTTATAAGTATAAATTATAACAAATTAAAAAATACTTTTTTTATTAGTATACACACATCAAAAAAGTTGTGATCACTTGCCTAAGCTGATTATATATATATATTTAATGTAACTGTTTCAAGAAAACATTATTTGCAGTGTGCTTTCTTTAAATTTAAAAAACCCTGTAATAATAATATTACTATAACAATAATATGTAATGATATCATTTACCGCTACAAAAAAGAATTGATCACTTTGATGTGCGTATACTTTGTATTATTTTGGTTAATAGAACATGAACATGAAACATGATGTAAGATTGGGACTGCCAAAGCATTTAGGCGGTTATTACGATTTCTGTGATTTTCAATAAAATGTCTGTCACACAATTTCATTTTTAGGTAAACAGCTTCAACAGGTAAGTTTTTCAGCTTTTCACTACATAACTCGACCCAGGCTTTAAACTGCTCTGGAAACTTTGAAGGATTGGGGAAGCTGTGGACTGGGAGACCTGTACAAAAAAAACATATTAGTAAATATATACTACCATATCAGCAACAGTTATGTCAAGCTATCATTCATTTTATTGAAGCAAGAACAGCCTTTGGCTTTGACCAGGTTTTTTCAAAGTATTCAATAGCTTTATTTATCTATATGGCAAATAAACACATTTTGTTTCAATTAGTCAGTGAAACACATTTATTTTATTAGTCAGCATTGTTATTGTTTTATGTTAGACAAACTATAAAGTCACACAATATTAAGAGTTGCCAATCCTAAGCTTCCTTGCTAAATATGATTTCTACCTACAGCAAATTTATCAGTTAGATTTTGTTTTCAAAATATGCATGTGATTAAGTTTGACCGCATATTCTTCTGATAAAATGAAATATTAATATCCTTTTTGTTTTCAGAAACTACAATCACAGCTAGGTAGTTTTATATTGTGTAAGTCATTACTACTACATTTATTGAAAGTTTTATGTATCACCTAGCTACAGTTTCATAATGTTGCCTTGCCCGTAAAAAGCAAATCACTTACCTTTGGTCACGCAACCAAATACACAACGCCTAGAATTTGGCATGATGAGCACAACAACAGCAACTTATTGGCGTCTGTGTCGCACAAAACCTTATCTAAATAGCGTCTTTTTCGCAAAATCACTAACACCGGTACCTAAACCGGCGCCGTGTTTCGTCGAGCGATGAACAAAGTTCGAACTCAACTTGACGAAAACACGACGAAGGTCAGTAAATATGAACACAAATGATGAATACGTGGGAGAAATTACTCAACTCGATATATTTTTACAAGAAATTTTGTAGTTTAACGGCCACCACAAGACAAAAATTTGACATTGACAGATCTCTCTCACTCACTCACAATACTACCCATCACTGTAGTTCAGGTGAAACATTAATAGATGTCGCTGCCAAAAACTACGAAACTGGTCGGTATGGCACATTCCGACCCCTGATTGATATCGCTGAGTGAGTGAGTATCATCTGAGTTCTGAGTATAACAGTAGATTGGAAAGCACTTGGCGCGTTAGGACCTGTATAAGTGGATGCAACCTGTGGTTTCGCTAGCGTCGTTTATTTATTTTTTATGCGGATGATGAACAGGCTCCTCGTGACTCCCTGAGAGAGATCTTTAAGAAAATCAACATATTAACTGCGTAAAACCCAATTTTACGGATTGATTTCGCGAACGTTTATTTTTATTTAATGCCTGACGTTTCGAATGCTTTACAGCATCCGTGGTATCCGTGATATTTTATGACCTAAATTGAAATAAAGATTTCGAATTTGAAAATTTGAATTTGTATTTTCGCCTCTTTCAAAATGAATATCAGTTTGTTCACATCATTTTTACGGTTCCGTAGCCCGAATGGCAAAAACGGAACCCTTATAGTTTCGTAAAGTCTGTCTGTCGTCTGTCTGTCCTACCATCCGTTTGTCACAGCCACTTTATTCTGAAACTATTAGCATCACACCGCTGAAACTTGGTAGGATTCAAGAACAAGTAAAAAAAATGATATTTATGAGTGGCTCCCATACATGAAACTAAAACAAAAAAAAAATACTCAATCCTATACTAGGGATAGATCTTTTAATCAGTCAAGTATCAAACGACTGCCGGGAGTCGCATAATAATGGAATTTCTATTGTGTCTCGTTCACACATACTTGACGAGTTATAAATGAGATTGAGGTTTCCAAAAGTTTCACATTTGAGAGATGGACGCTTCCAAAGTGGTGAAATGGGCCCTCTCATCTAACTTTTGAATTAAGAAAAAAATGCATAATGTAGATCTCAACAAATACTCACAACGAAAATTGATTAACTCGTCAAGTATGTGTAAACGAGACACAATAAAAATTCCATTGTTATGCGACTCTCGGCATTCGTTTGATACCTGACTGATTACAACGAGATAGAACTATTAGTTTTTGAGATATTGCACATTTTCATCAATGGCAAATATAACCTTGTCTTTCATACAAAAACTATTAAAACAAAGTAATTATCGCTAGGTGGAAGTAATTGGACCCCGCATTCAGTTTAATTAAGGGTGGCACGGAACCGCGTAGTGTGCGGGTGCGACTCTGACTTAACCGTTTTTTTTTACCAAAACGCGTTATATTATGAAACTGAAACAAAAGTCCAATATTGATTTTAAAGGGTTCTATCAGCTGTAAAAACATCTTGACTGTGAGTCACCACCATCAAAAGATACAACCGGTTTCGTCTCATAATTTTGGATATTTTAACATTCCAAGGGAATCGTATTCATATTAAGCAATTTTAGTTGGTCATAGTTATGTATGTTGTATAAAACATGCAATGAAAATGCTTACATACTTAGTTAAGTAGATACGTAGCAAACCGACCCTTTATGAGCAAGTCCGACTTGCACGTTTTACTTAAAACTACTTTAAAATATGAATGATGCAATATGCAGAGATACCTACCGTGTATTTCAGTATCTTGATACATGTGATAAGGGAAACCAACTAGCACATCATCTGGCAGTGGGTTGGAAATAAGTTGAAGTGATGGTACAGCAGTTTTTTTTAGTTGTGTCTTTTTTTTCTGAAAATCTGTGTCTTTGAAATGATTTCCACACAGAAATTTAAGTTGATGTAATTTTTCTATAGGAACATAAGCAAGGTCTTCTTTTCCTGTTCTCTTCACCCATAGTTTACATCTGAAAACACAATGAAATAACTTTGTTGTAAAGTTAATTTTATTTGCAATTTTTTAGTAATAGGCAAGGCGAAAGATTTTGAAATCCTCTTCCGTAATGCAGATAACCATCTACTGTTTACAACAAAACCTTTATTTCGGTAATAAATTTAAGATTTTGGAAATTTAAAGCCATTTTTATAATCATTTTTAAATATTGCGCGAAAACAGCTCGCCGTGTCATGGCGTCGTATGTGACGTCATACTTACGTAAACGTGAAATTTGTTGGGTGTCGTTATTGATGTATTTTGCACTGAGGCACTGCACACCACTTATAAACTTTAAAATTCAATTTTAACACAAATAATACGCAGTGTTTGTTTACTTTGCTGTCTAGCTGCGCGTAAACAAATTTCACGTTTACGTAAGTATGACGTCACATACGACGCCATGTCACGGCGAGCTGTTTTCGCGCAATATTTAAAAATGATTATAAAAATGGCTTTAAATATCCAAAATCTTAAATTTTTTACCGAAATAAAGGTTTTGTTGTAAACAGTAGATGGTTATCTGCATTACGGAAGAGGATTTCAAAATCTTTCGCCTTGCCTATTTATTGGGGTAGGGTTGTACTTTTTGACTCTGTTCTATAATATGCTAGTAGGTAATCAGTCAGGTATCAAACGAATGCCGGGGGTCGCATAACAATGGATTTTTTTATTGTGACTCTCGGGTACACATACTTGACGAGTTAAGTACCTAACATAAATTCTGGCAGCTCCACAAAATGTTGAATAAACGATTACAAAAAAAAGAAATGTGAAATGATTTTATCCCTTTGACTGCCCAGAATCAGAATAAAAGAAAAATAAAGCGACGCTAACGACAGTACGACACCACAGTTTGAAAACCCCTACTTTTTACGGGTCCTAAACGCTAGAAAGCTTTCCGACCGACCGATATTATATTATCTGTCTGATCCACAGATTAGCAAGTCTGATTTATGTATTGGTCAAACTATCGATAGCTCGGCAACGAAAATTTAAAAAACTGCAGAATTGGCTACAATGACCAGATATTGAAGCCGTAAAGCTAGTTTTAAAAAAAACTACTTACCGCTCCTCGTCAAGTGGAAATCTCGCCATAAAGTTACGTTTTTTTGAGTCTTTTCTTCTCGATGTCAGACCGCATATCTGACATCTTCTAAAGGAATTCTTCATTATACCTAGTTTCCTATAAAATATTAAAACACATTAATTACAAGAATTAAAACCCAAGAGAACGATTTTATTTTATTCACAGTATTTGTACTTGTCATAAAAAATTGCAAATAGTGATTACCTACTTACCTTGTCAATGGCAATCGTCTTGTCCAAAGAGAATATAATAACTATGGTCTTGTCCGCAGTCCGCACGGTGAAGAAGACAACTGAACGAGGGAGATAAGAAGAGGAAATGAATGACATAAAGTTTGACACCATTAAAATTTTACCCCGTTTTATGCATCGACAGTCCTGTTGTAAGTGGTGACTACTTATCGAGGAGAGGCCGTAAATATAAACGAAGAAACCTGGGGGCGCCTTTCTTCGCCTGTCAAAGAACTACGCACAGATTAGTAAGAGTATGGAACTACGACCCATTTTTTTTTTCATATACAAGTTTAACGTCCTTGGTCAAAGCCATACAGACAAATCATCATTATTAAAAGTTCATTATTTACACTTATATCACTAAATCTAACACTAAACTAGCCTAACCTAACCTAGTTTTTTTTTCTCAGATTGCTCTGGTGTTTTCAAGTCAACACGGGCCTAATTATTATTAGCTGATTTAAATTTTAATTAATGTAATTTAAATTATAAATTTAATTATATTTATCTCTCATAGCAATATAATTTTAGTTATGGTAGATTGAATTGCTTTGACATTGATTTTAATTTAAATGGTTTGAATTTTGAATTGAATGTATAATAATTTTAATTTATTACCTGTATTTTTTATTTCTATTTGGCATTGCATATCTCCACTTAAGTTAATTAATGAATTTGTGTACACATGTTTTAGAATTAGTGTCCTGCACCACTATAAAAGATTATTTGAAATGTTGTATTTTTTAAGACAGTAATTTGTTGTGTGTATCAATAAATAAATGAAATGAAATAACACCTAACCTAATGCATTGAAATGCGATGCTGGTTCGCATTTCAATGCTTAACAAGGGAGTTTAGCACGGCAATAGTGATCCGAAGCAGAAGACTTTATTTTCCACTTTGTTTTCATTGTTTTCTTCAAAAGCACACATTATTATGATGATTCCAACACGAAACCACCATAATTTACTCAAAACAACCAATTACTTAAAATGATGAAACAAAATCCAATCTTCCTCTTCTCGTTTCCCGCGCTAAACTCAACTACGTCTAGGCAGGAACCACAGATAACAGATTAGTTAGACAGCTGTTACTACTACGTATAGAGACGCTATGCCAAGCAAAAAATGTGCGCAATTTTTGGGACGTGAACTGTCAACAGACTGACGTATTCCATAAATTTTGAATATAAAACCGCAGAAGTGACACAGACTTTGTGCCTACTTAACTTAATTGTATTGAATGAATATTATTTTATCAAAACGTTTTAATCGTTACTTACTTTGATCAATAGTTATTTAAAAGAGCTAAATAAATAAAAGTTTAGTAAATAAAAATCTGTAGGTCAAAAACTCGAATGATATATTAACCATTTTTTTATCATGATTTTTATCATTTAAATTTTTCATACGAGATAATTCTAGAAAAATACAACTACCAATGCAAAATACCTTAACACGTTCCGGGACAGTGCCCGCCTACAGGCGTGAAAACAATAAAACATCTATTGTGTCTGGAGTAGTGTCCCGGAACGTGTTAAAATAAATATCACATCATAGCATTGTCTAACCTCTATTTATTACCTACCTACTTTTCCATTCTGTGCGTGTCACTTTTTATAAACTTTGATTTTCGAATAAAATGGCGGCAATTTCATACAAAACATTTATAACATTTTGAAAAAATATTTATGTTGGTTTAAGTTAACATTTTAATTTCCTACCGATGGTAAGTAACGCCGGTGGTAGCGTTTTGAATTCTGTTGGTTTTATTTTTGCATGTTTTAAAAACGCAAGACGGCATTTTGACAAATTAATTGACCAAATGTCGCATTGGTTAACGCTACGAGCGGGAGTGAGTGACTGTGATACCGCGCGCGCATGCGTTGATGGTCTGTGTCTGTGGGTGGTGACCATCAACTCATCGCGCACGGGGATCCTTCGAGATGTCATTTCCATACGTAGTAATAGTAGTTCAATGATTATTAAGAGTTATTCTAAGGTAAGAGTATGTCTAAAGAGCGAGGTGCCAAAAAAAATTCTTTGGAAAGAAGTTCACAGATTATAGAAATAGAGATTATTACAGAAAAAAAGGCAATGACTGGCTGGCAATGAATGAGGCGAAAAGCAACAATAAAAAAAACTGCTTTCTGTCATTTTCAAAGCAAAACTACCAGCAGTGTGGCTACAAAATTAAGATCATCTTGGGTTTAAATATTCATCTGTGAGTGTGGCCGTTGAGTAAGTTATTACGAGTGTGGCTTCAAACTTAAACTCAAACTCAAAACGTTTATTTGTGGATATTTGGGTACAAGTACATCAGATGTTATAATATGTAAGGAAAGGTGCTCCAAAATATGCTATGATGTAGCGTACAAATACTCTTACTTCGGAAGAAGAAAGTGAAGATTACATGATTGACTGATCCAGCAGTGTGACTTCATATAAAATCGCTTTGTTGCCCTCCTTACCCTTTTGGTATTTTTGGTTGTTTCTTCTTCAGCTTACCATTTTATTGTAAACAGTGAAACTGGTGCGAATTCCTCGTTTGACATATTCATTTTAAAACCCATTGTACACTTCAAAACAAGACTTCCTAATCTTGTTTTAAAAAGTACAATAGGTTTAAAATGAATGTGTTTGCATCTGCATGATCTTCACATGTCAAAGTAGCAAAATCTATTCCTCCGCCCCTAAGGATACACTCTGACCTGAGGCTCTGACCTAGTGTGAGCATAAAATCCCATTTGATTCAGTCCATAAGAGATGTTGCTTAAGAGATCTAAGCTTAACAGATGCTTTTCCATCTTGTCTACAGGATGAGTATCATTCTCTCAGATCCCGCAGTAATCACCTGAATCATGTGTATGAAGGAAAAATACCAGTATTGTACATTGGAGATACCTACCTAGAATTGTCATTAAAACCAACTAAGTATAGTTTGGTCATTCATTTGCCAATGGTAAGTTCTCAATTTTGTTGATGAAGGAGTTAGTCATTTTCATGTGGTCCTTAATTCGGGATAGTGTTCTAACTTCTTGCCGAGCCAATCTGTAGGTAAGTGTTTTAATTAACCTCAGTGGGATGAAACATAGAGTTAGTTAGTCTTGTACATTTTGAACAAAGATAATTGGTTAATTATCATTCATTGATAATTCTTAATTATGTACTCATTCATGGATAATTCTAGATAGACATGTATGATTGCATAATTTTGTATTGTTGAAATGGATAACTTAACTTAACAGCCGATTTCGGCCGTGAACTTGGCAAGCGAATTTGATCTTTATTTGTATGGCGCAATGACTTGTTTTCTTGCTTGCCGGTAGCGGACGCACCAACTTTTAGGTTGAAGTAAAAATATTCAGTTTTATTCTGACTTGTTGTGCTCATGACGCTCATCTGGTATGGAATTGTGTAAAGCAATAAATTTTCATTTGACAATTCAAAACGTGCAATATGATCTGTCAAATGGCAAAGACAGATCATATTGTATGTTTTGAACTGTCAAATGAATATAATTGCTTTACACAATTACCCCGCTGATCCATGTTACTTCTGATGCCCTAGACATCATCGTTACCGCCTACTTTGTTTTGATTTAGGATAGCTTCCTCTTTTCAACAGTAGATCAACACATTTGCACAGCTGTGGAATATTATATTGAAAAATACCAAACACTTACTCAAACTCAAAGAGCCCCATATCAGAGCTTTATGGCAGGGTCTCCATGAAATGTTAGGGTTTGGTCGTGGAAATGAGAACACAACTTTCCACTATAATTGAAATTTATTGTGTGTCTATAATCAGTCACACATAAATAAAATAAAAATAAAAAATAAAAAAGATTATTTGTTTGGAAAAAAACAATTAAATACAGAGGCTGGAGCCTAGCCTACCTAGTAAGTATGCGTGGTACCTGTGGCAGGAGACCCCGCTCTTAATTGCATATACATTTAATATTATGTAAGTACAGTGGAACTTTATCTTAGTTACTTTTCATCCTTAACATTTGTGTATGAAGTTATGATCACAAAGCATCTTAGGTTCATACTTCAAATATCTTTAATTTGCTGATGACTTAGTTGTTTACACATCTTGAAAAAGTTAAGCTTGTGTTAAAAACAATATTTTCTTCCTAGTCTTTAAAACTTCTGTCTATTTTAATTCTTGGAAAAAAATCTATACCAAGTTGTTATTTTTGGTCAAGTCACTGATACCAGTGACATCTGCTGTTGTCTGCAACATAGTTCATATCCCTGTTTGCTATGAAATCACGTTTTAAAGTGTGATGTTAATTTTAACATATCATGGAAAAAGATACATTGATTTATTTTGAAGGAGATGAGTAAGGCTGCCAAAAATTGTACAATAACAGTCGTGAATTTCAGTCAGTATTAGAAATCACTATCTACATACCTGTTACTTCCTGCTTAACAATAATTCAACGCTTCGGAATTCTTTGGAACGCAAATTAATTGATTATGAAAAAAAAAACATTCCTTAGATTTCAGTTCACACTGTACATTACTCAACATTTCATCGAGATCCTTAGTATTTAATATATTATCCCCAAAACTTAAAATTTTTCAATTATTATCATTATGTTTTTATGCTGTACATCCACACGTTTCTCTGTTCGAGAGTTATGGACGCAAAACGTAGAAAAGCCGGTACTTTTAACCCTTTGACGTTTAAAATCGATTGGAAAGTTATATTAAAAACTTATTTAGATTTATATGATATTTATGATGCATTTTAGGTGTACACAACAAAAAATCTTGCATATAATAAATATTTTTGGATTTTTAGCCTGGGACATATTTGTCCCAATATGCCGTAAGGGTCATATATCATATACATTTTTAATGTTCGTTACTAGATGCTAAAACCTATTTACTTACCAATTGAGTAAAATAAACTCAAGATTTTTGGAAAATAAACAATATTTATTAATTTAAAATAATATTTTATGCATGAAAATCCGCAAAACAATTTCTATCTGCTGTGAAACACAAGTGAACACCACATATATCACAAATATTATTTGTGCGATTTTCTATTCGGGACTTAGCACACTGAACACATCTTTTTCGACTTCCTGCCTTTACCATTACATGACTCGGCAACGTTGTCTTCTGACTGCGGCTACTGAAATTTTGAATCCGTTTTTTAGTCATAGACATAGAAGGCAAAGCATTTTTTCTTGATGAAAATCCTCCGATCAGTGATCTTGCTACTACCTGATGATATTCTAATGACGTCAGTAAGCTGCCTTCAATTTTGTGATCATCGTGTAGTTTAGTATAAATTGTATAGGAGTTATTCATTGCTATATCCAAGAGATCAAAAAATAAGCGCAAGTAATATTTTATACGGGATTTTCGATCGACTTCATACGTAACCTTTTTCTGATCCATCAGATCTACTCCGTCCATATTTTTGTTGTACTTGCATACAATCTCTGGACAGGTGATGCTAAGCTTTTGAGCGGAACCAAGTTGACGCCGTTTTACAGTTTGTGTGGGAATTGGAGACAAAAAATTAGTCAGAAGATGCACGGCTTTGTTGTCCATCCACTTGATGAAAGAAATGCCTTCGTAGCTGGTACTATATATATCGCCCCTCTTCATATCCTTATCAGCTGGTAAGTTTTTTGGGATATTTTCCGCTGTATACGCACTGTGCCACAAGCCTTTATGTTGAGTTTTGCTAAATTATGCTGCAATATAGGTGAGTTGAAAAAATTATCGAAGTATACCTCGCATCCCAGGCCCACCAAAGGCTTCGTCAATTCTAATACAACTGATTCGCCTAAGCCAACTTCTACTCCAGTCCTTTTCTTACCCGTATATATGTCAAATTGGAATAAATATCCTGTTGCAGAATCAGCGCGACACCACATTTTGAAACCTCTTTTGATCGGTTTGTTTTGCATGTACTGCTTCATAATATTGTGGCCCTTGAATTTCACCATGTGTTCGTCGACTGCTTGCGTAACAGTATTATTGAGGGCCTTCTGAAAGCTAGAGTTGAAGTGGTTCATTACCCGACGAATTTTGTAAGCCCTATCAAAGTCGGGCGACGATGTTGGGGGCTGTATTTGGTTATTACAAAAGTGTAGGTTTCTGCGGATTTCTTCAAATCTTGTTAGCGGCATGACATTAGCTACGTAAGGTACACCCATATCGGGCTCAGTAGACCAATAACTACGTAAAGTAGGCAACTCATGGTAACCCATTACGTAGTTCATTCCTATGAATGCAGTTATTTCATCGCAATCCGTTGTAAACGAGTTGCCATTTTGTTGTGCGTACAGCATGGACTCAGGTATGATGATATCTTCAATAAGCATTTTTATATTCGTGACCGCCTTGAATACATCAAATGGATTAGGAGATATACATTCTTGGAGTACATTTATCTTACCAAACTCATAATCGCTTTGTGGAAAATTGTATGGCCTGTAGGTATTCGTTCGCCATCGAAAAATTGGTATCGTGCTAAAAGAGGGAACCGTATTACATGATGACGTCGATGCTGCTGGGGTAGGTGCTCGTTCATGTGCGCGTGCTGGTTCAATAACAACTTCTGAAACTCCTGCTGCGATATCTTGTTCGATAAATGCCTGATCTTCTTCATCCAAAACCAGAGCGTCTTCAAAGTCGCTAGTATCAGCCATGAGATACTCTTCTATTTCGGAAGGTTGTAAAGAAAATACTCTCGTCCCTTTGTAAGCCTAAAACAATAACAATAGTCATGACTAATTCGTATAAAACCCAAATACTAACACAAAATAAACTCATACATTAGTTGACCGATAGCGCATATTGGGACACCATTGTCCCTTTCAGTAATTTAGCAATACTATAACTTTACACTAGCTAATCACTGTAAAAACCTATAAATATGCTTATTTACTTACCATTGTATCAAATAACTTCAAGTGTAATACGTTTCTGCTCAAAAAGAATAATAATATTTGACAATGAAAAAGTGCAATACAAACTTCCACTTTACCGCGAAATATTTCTTTTTTTTTTCACGCGCAGGACTGCCAATCTTAAAAAAAGTAAAGATACGTTCGGAAACAGACGCAACAAATTAAATAATGCCATGGATGTGATTAAGTTTTTTTTTAATTGCTTAAATTAAGCTAGGGACATCCCTGTCCCATTTACTTCAAAGGGTTAAATGAATTATACAGGGTGGTCCATCCAGTGACGTCAATAATTTTTTTTTTGATTCCTCCCTCCTAGGGGTACCCAAAAATATGTACCCCATGTATGTTCCCAGATTTTTTTTAGTTTTCGAGATACGATTTTTTATGCTTTCATAGAAAATTTCACTAGTGGTTACATAAAAAAATTACATAAAAAAACTGATCCGTTTTTTATGCTTTGTTTAAACCTAATTCTCCTGAAGTGTTCTTTTACATGCATAAGAATTAACTGCCTAACATTGCTGCATGATGTAACAATTTTGATCCAAAGTTAATAAATTCCGTTTCTGCGAGCTAGAGTTAAATTTTCAAATTCAAATAAGAAAAAAGAAGGTTGCAAAGATTCTAATAAATTTTAAAAACTTCTCTAGTCTCTAAGCTTTCCAAAAAGTACAAAAAAGTGGTTGGTAAAAGTGCCATTATTTCCTGTAATCGGGCTTAAAACGTAGTGGGGTGAAAATTTGGCCAATCAAGTAACTTCAACTGTGGAACTTTAATTTCATAATTTTAAATAGGGATTGCTCCAAATTACTGAAAACCCATCTTGGTGGTAATAATAATTATTTTTATGACTGGTGTATCATTTTTTGACGTTCATAATGAAATCAAAAGAAAACAAATCAAATCAAAGTACATATTAATTAATAAAACTAAATTTACAAAAAATTTCAAAGTGTCTCTCTCCCACTTCAATACATAATCTACAGCGCCTCAAAAATTTTTGCCTTAATCTAAGAAACGCACTTCTGTTGGCTTTTATTTGGTTTTCCGCTTCGTTCAATTTCTGGCGTAGTTCAGTTTCGCTATTCCCTATTCTATTCGCTATTCTCCCGCGCATAAACTATTTCTTTGTAGTACCCCCCACAAGAAAAAGTCGATTGGGTTCAGTTCTGGTGAGCGTGTAGGCCTTTCAATTGGCCCGGCACGCCCAATCCACCTTCCTGGAAACGTTTCGTTGAGGTGCGCCCTTACTTCTCTTGCATAATGGCAGGGAGTACCGTCGTTTTGGAAAAACATACTCCATCTCGTTTCTAGAGGTACTTCTCCTAATAAATCTATCAAATTATTTTCCAGAAAGTTTAAATACTCTGGTCCTTTAAGCCTTGCTGGCAGCTAAAAAGGCCCAATGAGCTGCCCGTTGAGTATTCCTGACCACAAATTCGCGCGCCCCCTAGCGGATCGTGCAAGCTTCGTCAGAAGTTAATATTATATTTGCTAGAGGGCGCTTACAAAGAAAGTTCTAGTTCTATGGAATACTGTAAAATGGCTCCACCTATACTTGTTGCTAATGAAATAGGTTGGGGATAGATGACGCCTCCTGTCCTAGACACTTGGGTTGTCAAAATATTTGTGTGTCAACTTGTAGATCTCGTTGATGCGCTCCAGACTGCACTCCAGCCAGACACAGGTTGTCGATCTCGATTCGTCAGCGTTTCACTTTTTCACTTCTAAATCCGGGTTTTTCGGGAATAATTTCCAAACCGTTTCACTTGGAATCAAACGATGCGTCTTGTCACGGCGCGTCTTGTGATATATAACAAGTGTACTTTTTCGAGAGAAAACCCACAGCTTTGATTTTTAAGGTGCGGAGCGTGTCAGATTCGTGGCGCTCGGTGCGGTAAAACATAACAAAAATAAACAGTATAAGAATATCAGGAAGTGACAATGTTGTCACAGGAGAGGAAACGTGAATGTATTGTTATGAACCCGATGAAAATCAGTAGTTTTGTGAATGGGTGTTTGAAAATGAGAACACGCCAACAAAAGTGAGGCAGGCGAGAAACCTTGGTAAAAAATTAAGTAAAAATTCAATCAGCTACTGCACAGGCTTAAGTCCCAAATTACCTTCAATAATTGATAGATTCATTAAAGTAGAAACATATCAACGATTTTACAAAAATACTGTATTATGTTAAATGTTTGAAGTGACGTCCACCTTCAGCTATGCACATATGACAACGTTTAATTAACTGTCTTCTTAGACGTTGAAAGAAGTCGTCTTATTGTCTCTTGTGCTTCTATTAGTTTAGTGTTTTATTCTTCGATACTATTGTATTCTTTGTGACACACTTTCAGGAATCGCTGTAGAATCCCTAGAAAAAAAAATCGACAGGATTTAAGCCGGGTCGTCACTTCTTCAGGACTAAAGTCTAGTTAATAATGCTGTTCAGCGAACCGAGCTTTGTATTTTCCTGTAACTGCGGTGTCTTTCTTTCTCTTTTAAGCATCAGATTTTCTTTTGGATGCTTTAGCTTTTGACTCTTCCAATTGTGTTTTATAACAGCAAAACTTTCTGCTCCGGGGTCGGCTTTACACATTCTACAAAGTGTTGCAACACTATTAATGTAGCTACTGTCTTTAGCGTGTTTTCGTTTAAAAATAATAAGAGGTGCTACAAAATGGCCAGCTGCACTTGCACAACACACAGCAGTAGTAGTGAATCCACGCTCACCGCTTGTTTTAGCTCCAACTTGATGCTTTCCTTTTTTGGCCAAAAGCTTTCTTGGTTTTGGTTGCACTGTTGAGAGGCCTGTCTCATCTACATTATAAATCAAAACATAAAACGGAGAATAAGGGGGTGTGGCGGGAGAAGCGGTCCAATGAAAGTGCCGGTCCAATGATCGCAACCTTACTTGTTCAGCTGACTCAATAATTTCCAATTATTTTAGCGATATGCGATACCTTAAACGAAGTTTCTGTCACATTGACTATATAAAGTGGCACTTACTGAAAAAATAATATGCCCATTTGGCATGTTTAAGCTTCTGGCCAACCATGTGGTGAACATTTCCACTGTTTGAAACCGGTGTGGTGCTTGACACACTTCACTTCTGATTTAGATATTGTGGAGAAGATTGAATTTATTTTTTTCACTAAATTATTTCTGATGTTTTTAATCAAATAAGGTGTATCGAAAATTGTATAAATCTTATGATTCTGTATTAAACAAAAGATAATCCATTGGAGCACCCAAGTAATTTAAAATTTGTAGTGCCTTGGTCACAACACTGTCGCCTTTGGCAACAAGCCACTTTAAAATAATTGATGAATTACAGACTCAACAATTAATTGTAATTTATTCGAATCAACTGTTTTAGACTATAAATAGTATGCTATAGGGATATTTAAACAGATCCCGTCGCAACAAAAACTAGCGCATATTTAGCTTCATTATTATAATTTCTATCACAAAACGAAATCTATGAAATCACATTTATTTGTATATTCCAACAAATCAATCATTATGCTCATTTCATCAAAACAAATTATACATGCTCTCTTCAATTTGATTTATCAAAAAAATCACATCATCATTGATGCCTGGCAAGCAATTTGTTTCTTGCAGCTACCGTTGTATTGTAGATGGAGCTACTAGGTTATGTGGAATTAGATAAAAATACACTGCTGGGGATTAGTAGTAAAGTGACATGCACAATTTATTTTCCTTCCAATTCCACTGTTTTTTTTATTTTATTTATTTAACTGTATTTAAGTTAAGATTTCACTCGATTCATTTTTTAATTTATGTTTTCTTAAACAAACAATATTTTTATTGGATAAATCTTTTTGACGTTGAATGTTTGCCGATGATTTTTTTGTTTGTTTTGAATAAAAACTTTTTAGTGTCTTGCATCTAGGAGATTCGTATGTGTCAGTACTATGCACTTTCCTTCCAATTGCTGTACTAAATAAAATTTATTCGTTTTCAGGAATTTTTGTTGTGATTTCATGTCTTCTCTTCTTTCTATAAACTCCTGTTAGAGTTAGCACTTTCAAATATGGGGAACCTACAAAGTTATATGTTTTTATACATAAATGTTTGTAAAGTTGATTGAGCACTTGACATTATTTCTGATTTTTTAATCAAATGAGGTGTATCGAAAATTGTATAAATCTTTCTGTATAAAACAAAAAAAGAATCCATTGGAGCACCCAAGTAATTTAACATTTGTAGTGCCTTGGTCACACTGTCGCCTTTGGCAACAATCCACTTTCAAATAATTTATAAATTACAGACTTAACAATTAATTGTAATTTATTCGATTCAACTGTTTTATACTATAAAAAGTATGCTATGGGAATATTCCACCAGATCCCCTCGCAACAAAAAGTAGCGCATATTTAGCTTCATTATTATTATTCCTATTGTTGGGCACTGATAGATCGACACTATTTGTAACCGTTGTGTACCTTTTCAGATTGTTCAGCCCGCTAGTCAATATTCTATTACCTCCTCGCCTAGGGTTGCCAACTTTTTTTAGAAGAAATAGAGTATATCTGATTTTAAAGGAGGTAAATAAAGAGTACGGACTTACAAAAAAGAGTATCATTTATTTTGTACTTTTAAAAATGTATTTTTTTGTACTTTTTGCTGCACATAACAATTTTTCATTGTTTTTAAAGGAATTGTATGAGTCCAAACATTCCAACTCTAAATTTATATATATCAAGAGCTCATTTTTGATCAATTTTAATGAAGCTCTGTTTCTCTCTTCTCGCCACTTCACATTCATAACCGAAAAGACTCTTTCAGTAAATGCTGAAGTGGCGGGAACAGAGAGTATATAGCTAATAATTTTTTTTAAACAATCAAATTCTTCAGGACATTTTTTAAAAATAAATTGCCATTTTTCTGCAGTGGATTTTTGCATAAAATCTGTGCTTTTAAACAATTCAGCTTGGAGTTCTTTTAAAATGATTACTTCTGAATATAAACTGTCCATGTGTATGTTTAGTCTTTGTAAATTAAGTTTTCCTTCTATAATTTGTTCTAAATGATTAAATTCAACATTAGTTTTTAAAGATATTGTATTTAGTGAATACAGCCAGTTATCACTACTAAAATCAAACCATTTTTGTAAATAATTTAAACATTTGTCTATACACAATGAAAAATTAGTGTTAATTTTATAAAACAAGTCAGGTGATGATTGTTCAAGAGGTTTTAATTTCTGTTTTGTTGTGTAGCCAAAATAGTTGTCTTTCTGTCTTTGCAGTAATTCTGATTTTAAATTTTCCATTAAACCAAAAACATCTACAATTGTGACAGAGTTACCTTCCAGAGATTTAATAGTTTTGTGAAATATGTTTAAAATATGGCTGGCAAAATGTAAGTAAATTTCAATTAAATCATGCTTACAATCTAACATCAACAGATTTTGAATTATCATAGGGCAATCCTCATCAAGACTTTTAAAATAATCACATATTGGATGCCAATTCAATAATATAGTATCAATACAAGGTAGTAATGATAACCACCTAGTGCCAATATGTCTCTTAAGCTCATGAAAGTCTCCTTCAACTATTGCAACAAATTTTTTCAATTCTTCTCTCCTACAAGCTGACACAGAAAAATGGCTATATATTTTTAATATAACATTTTCAACATCATAACTCAGAAAACCCATTCCATGTTTCACACAGTTGTGCACAATATGTGCATGACAATTACCCTTAACAATATCAGGTACTACATCTAACATATTAGTGTATAATGAGTGATGCACACCAAAATTTGAATTTGTGTTGTCTGCACTAAGGCCAGATACTCGATTAAAAGGGATATTATACATATCCATAGATTTTTTTATAGCAGCAAACATGCCATCAGCACTCTCATTAGCATTTTCATAAAAATCTAAAAGTTTGTTTTGTATTCCCTTTTCCACAGTGAAATATTGAACTACTAAAGGGAATAATTTGATGTTTTTTTTATTGGATGCATCAGTTTGCAGACAGAAATACATATTTTCATCTTTTAAATCATTAACTACACTTTCAAGAGCATGAGGTCCAAGAACTTCCATAACTAGAGCTTCCATTTTAGTCCTGGCTAATTTGATGTTAGTAGCAGTTTTAGAGTCAGCATATATTATTTTATCTAGTTTAACGGAGCAATCCATGCTATTATATGACAAATTATGTTTTACTGTATGAAATGATAAAGCTAATTCAGCAGCTGTAACATTATCATTATCAGATACTGGTCTTGAAGTTGAAGCTGGAGTCAAAAACTTTTGTAGGACTCCTGATGTTCTTTTTAATTCAGTTTTGGCTTTATGTTGTTTTGTATCTTGATGTTGTTTTATCTGAAAAAAAAATCTATATGTAGCATGCACCTTAACCAAAACAGCACACACACAAAACATCTTCGTCGACATTAATAAGTCCAATTGAATGACTGCCAGTACCACCATAAGCCCAAATCAATGATAAAACACAACACAACCAACCGACCCACCACAAAGAAAACACAAACAAAACAAATTAAACATTCCATGAACTAAAATCTAAATGAAAATCGTAATAAACAGTTTTACGTACGTGTCCAACTCCAGCTGATGAAATAGAAAAAATTACACCACAAATTATGCATTTTGCATTTGTATCACTTTCTGGGTCTTTCCTCAGCCAAGAAAATTCATTTTCCCAAGATTGTGTGTACTTCTGTGACCTTTTTTTCCTCGTATCAACTTTTCGCTTTTTAGGTGGAGTGCTTGCATTATCAACACAGGATTCTTGATCTGCATTATCTTGTTCGTCAATTACGTCATCCATTACGAATTGGATAAAAGTATGCCAAACAAACAAAAAACAAAGTCACAACACAGTGGAAACAAAATAAATGTAACGGGTAACCTCAAAGACTACTCAAAACAACTTGTGACATTGACATTGACACGTTTAACTTAATGACATTAGTGGCTGCGTTCAGAAACGTTCGAATATGGTTTGGGGAATCGGCGATACCAACATATTAACAGTAAATAGTAGACTTTTTTATTCTGATTATGGGTTTTTGCATATTATTACAGACTGGCACTAGTTTAGTAAACATTGTGTAAAAAAAGAGTATTTTAGCGTACTCTATTAGTGTTATAGATTATAGAGTACGCCTACATGATATAGAGGACAATACTCTATTTTAGAGTACGGTTGGCAACCCTATCCTCGCCTCGCCTCCTTACCGCCTTGCGAGGTAGACCGTCCTCATTGCCATCTTCTGGGCCCTTAGTTGCGCAATGGGCTGCGTCCTCTGGATCTGATTTTGTTCACTTCTGCTTTAAGCCTGCTTACTTCCACTGTCAGGTCCCGCATGTGTTTGACAAGCTCAGTGTTGATCTCTGTCGGCGAGCTATTCACAGCTGCTACTTCTCCAGTTCGCAGGTTCTCCAAAATCTTGTACGCAATTGCTGCAAGGTCTTCTAGTTTTGTATCTCCCAGCTGTACCTGAAAGCTAAAACTGCTCTTAAGTTCGGCGGTAGCCTGTTGATCCAAAGTTTCTTTAATGCGTCGCCGGATATTCCCACATTTTTGGCTAGTTCGTTCATACGCCTTAGTAATTGTGATGGCTTTTGAGTGCCTAAATCCATATCACTTACTAGTTTTTGGAACTGTGATTCCGCGCTCTCCTCGTATACTGCTAGTAATCGCTGCTTTAACGCGTTGTACTTTCCGGTAGGCGGCGGTGACTGTATCAAATCGCTGATTTGGCGTAGTGCTTCTTGCCTGAGCTTTGCTACACTACAGCCATTTCAATCATGTACTGTCACCTTGGTTCTGAGGGCTCATTATCATCTCGAAATGCGCGAACCATACTCTACCATATCCGTCCAAAATTCCGGGATACGTGCCTGCACTGTTACTATGGCGGCATCTGTGTGGCTGGATTGGCTGGCCGCTGGTACCGCTGGTACTTGCTCTGCAGTGGGCAAGGCGTCTTCGTACATTTTGTAAAGTTGACACACACTGATTTACGTGAAAGTCTTTTGTTATTTAAAAAACTGTATAACTGTAGTCCGATAACGCGTGTTCGATTCCCCAGTCAGGTTACGTGTCATTACCAGGCCGCACACCGGAAACGCGTGGGTCACCACTTTACAGTATTGTCTTAGTGAATGTTCATGTAGGTCGGCTACTTGGGACTGATAAATGATAATAACTAAGTTTCACTGGCGATAGTCGGGTTTATTGTCCAAAATCCTAAAGTTACACGACGAATATCTGACTCACGTTAATTACTATGCTCAGAGTAAGCCTAACAACCTGACGGGACCGGGAGTGAGGAGCGCGTTGCGCTCGCGTTCCTTCAAGCGTTAAAAAGGTTTGGTCAGCATTGTGCAATCGCTGACGCCACAAAATTTTCACTCGGTGCTTCATTTAAGCGACAAATAATGTAGTGAGAACAAAATCTCCGGCCAGCAACAATGCAAGAATGGTTAGCTTCAACTGCGAAAGCGCGGTGAGCGCCAGTCCACTGTGACATCGTGACTGACCAATCCGCACGAATGCTGCACCAAACTGTAACCTCTCCCCGATCCCCCGCGCAACCGTTGGAAAAATACTCGAATTTCAAATCCTAAATCTGCCACGGGACACACTGTACAACGTCCATTTCTTGGCTGACTTTCCTATCTAGCGTACGTTTTACGCAGCCACCTATTCAATCTGCTACACTCTTTCCAATCATCCATGTCAAGATTAAAAAAATGACCAGGTTGCATAATTAAGTCGAAAGTGCTCTATAAAATGAGCGATGAAATAAAAATTATTTTTTTTGGCGATACTGTGACGATGGGCCATTAGAGAATTACTGATACATTTGGGGTTTCTTTCTAAATCATAGTCAACAATTAGTGTTTTTGTCTTTTCACCGTTATTAACAAAACTAATAATTACATCAGGTTCGTCGATTGTAATCAAATTTTGGGCAAGGGCCATTACATCAAACATTTATTGAGGTTCAAGTCACCATGCGACCATGTCACAGACGATGGCAGAGAGCGAAATGGTACAGTGATGGCGGCCAATCGACTTGCTTTTGTGTGAGTGTGTGCGTGTAGGTTCGTATTTACTCGTATGCTGGCTTACTTTGGGTGGTTCACTTATTATGTAGGTGTTCTTAACTAATTTATTTCTGATTTTTTAATCAAATGAGGTGTATCGAAAATTTTATAAATCTTTCTGTATAAAACAAAAAAGAATCCATTGGAGCACCCAAGTAATTTAACATTTGTAGTGCCTTGGTCACACTATCGCCTTTGGCAACAATCCACTTGCAAATAATTGATGAATTACAGACTCGACAATTAATTGTAATTTATTCGAATCAACTGTTTTAGACTATAAATAGTGTGCTATAGGGATATTTCAACAGATCCCGTCGCAACAAAAACTAGCGCATATTTAGCTTCATTATTGTTATTTCTATCAAAAAACGAAATCTATGAAATCACATTTATTTGTATATTCCAACAAATCAATCATTATGCTCATTTCATCAAAACAAATTATACATGCTCTCTTCAATTTGATTTATCAAAAAAATCACATCATCATTGATGCCTGGCAAGCAATTTGTTTCTTGCAGCTACCGTTGTATTGTAGATGGAGCTACTAGGTTATGTAGAATTAGATAAAAATACACTGCTGGTGATTTGTAGTTAAGTGACAAGCACAATTTATTTTCCTTCTAATTCCATGTTATTTTCAATTTTATTCATGTAACTGCATTTTAATTAAGATTTTACTAGATTCGCTTTTAAATTTATGTTTGCTTAAACTAACAATATTTTTATTGGATAAATCTTTTTGACGTTGAATATTTGCCGATGAACCTTTGATTTATTCGTTTGTTTTGAATTAAAACTTTTTAGTGTCTTGCATCTAGGAGTTTCCTGTGTGTCGTACTATGCACTTTCCTTCCAATTGCTGTACTAAATAAAATTTATTCGTTTTCAGGAAAATCATCTGTGATTACATGTCTTCTCTTCTTTCTATAAACTCCTGTTAGAGTAAGCACTTTCAAATATGGGGAACCTATAAAGTTATATGTTTTTATACATATTGTTTGTAAAGCTGATTGGGTATTTGACACCATTAACCGATAATTTGATGTACACGAAGGGTGCCTTTTAATGCTTACACATTTGATAGTAATGTTTTACTTATTTTCTCAATAGTACTGTCTGTAATCAAAAATACTTTAATAATAATTTTAAGGGTCTGGTTTTATATTTCGTAGGCATTTTAAGCATATACAACGTCCATTCCTTGGCTGACTTTCCTATCTAGCGTACGTTTTACGCAGCCACCTATTCCACCTGCTACACTATTTCCATGTCGAGATTCAAAAAATGACCAGGTTGCATAATCAAGTCGAAAGTGCTGTATAAAATTAGCGATGAAATAAAAATAATTCTCTTAGCGATACTGTTACGATGAGAGAATACGAGAGAATTACTGATACGTTTGGGGTTTCTTTCTAAATTAACAAATTGGTTTTTGTCATGTCATGGTCAACAATTTGGTTTTTGTCTTCTCACCGTTATTAACGAAACTAATAATTACACCAGGTTCGTCGATTGTAATCAAATTTGGGGCAAGGGCGATTACATCAAACAGAAACATACATAAGTTTTCTGTGCTGTCTATTACATCAAGTCTTTATTTAATTGATGGGTCAAGTTTCGATCTGGCCCTATCGCCTGGATTTATTGAGCCTCAAGTCACCATGCGACTCAGAGTTGAGATGACGGTAAGATGACACGTTTTCTTTTAATGAATCGGTATGCTCGGAGCCCTGTTTATATAAAGCTAGTACCATTACTTATTCCTCTTTCGTAGACTGTCTCCCCGTTTTATGCTTCTCAGCGTCTCGGAATTGCAGCATGCCGACCCGGCTGATGACCCTCAGTGCCTTTAAGTTGTTCATTCTTATGATTGTTTCTTCCGAACTGCTTTTTTAAAATTATCCCATTTTAATTTTAGTTGAGTGAGTGACCGTGGTGATTGACCACTTTTAGCATTAAAATAATTGGACAATGAATACCAACACTCCTCTTTTAATCTATTCGTTGTAGCATTTGTCTCCTTACTTAATTTGACAACTAGGATGTCTGATGAGCCTTAAGTAGGAACTTCTACATGGATACTAGTCAAACAATCTTACATTAATAATAAATGTAGGTATTCGACTTGCAGCCCGCCTTGTGCTTTCCTCTGGGTGCTCGGCGAATAAACTTAAAATGTCTTCTTGAGGTCTCACTGGTAACTGGTGATTGCCACCACCACCTCGAGCGTTGTCAGGCACGGTAAACTGCTCAAAGATTCGTAACCTTTGTGTAGTGGCTAAGATGGTTTCCCGACTTGGCACACGCGTCGCTGACCGGGGAACCTTTCGGCATACATCTAGTACTTTTTTTAACATCCTGTAGGGCTGCAAAATATTGCCCCATTCAAACCCTCCTTTCTAAATTACGGCGACCTCTCAACTGGCTTACTAGTCATCCTACGGTTTTCTTTAGAGATCAGTATCTTAAAAAACTGTCATATGATGAGACTGAAGACCTGTTTGTTATCATCCAGTAGGTAGGCTAATAGGTTTAATTTGTCAAGATTGTTTTCATACTCTCAGTCACTTTATTGTAATTTTTCTTAGTTAACATAGCTCTTTTATAGTCTGAAACACAGGTCCAACCTAGTTCAGACAAATACTATAATAAGTCTTTAAGTTTAAGTCCTTTTTGTTACCAAAAACTACCTTTGTTGTATTAATAAACAATTTTTATTTTATTTATTTATTTTTATTAATTCTTCGATTAGTGGGTAATCTAGGTCTTCAGGAGGTACTGCCTCATTTTGTTCAATAGCTTTATTATGTAAGTTACACAGCTGTAGCTATGATTATGCCTGATATTCTAAAATTTATGTAATCGGATATTTATTCCACGGGATAGAATTGGAAACCTTCGTTTCCGCAGTCTAAACGCCCTTTTCACCACATTTTTTGTTTTTATTTGTGATTCTTGATAAAGCACTAATCCTCTTTAGAAAGCAATATCAAAATAAATAAATGTATTATTAGATTTCCTTTGGAGAATGCTTCGTTTTATAGCACAGTTGTCCCAGATGTTGAGGTCATGGGCAGAAATGCCACCTTGACAAAATGTTAACAATTCTGTTGCAACATAGTGGGTATTTATTGAAAAATACCATTTCCTGATTCTGTGCAACTCCGCATTATCAGCTCAAGAGAAAAAAATATCACATGAGTGCAGTCTATTGCGCCAACTACCCTTGGGAACTTCGCAATTTTGTAAAACCTTATTGTCAAAGCATTTAATTCGTCCTCTGAAGTTGGATATTTTATATATATGTGGTGCATGCTCGTTATATCGTGCGTAAATCACACGATGCACAATTCTTCATGCAGTAGATTCATGGACGCCGATAATATAACCATAAGTTATTTATTGGCTGCCAGTAGCATAGAATCGCAAAGCACTCAGTAACTGATTCATAGCAATTACAGCCGTCGCTCTGAAACGAAATTTAACGTCTTATTATTTGATCTTAAAAATATATTTTTAAATTGAACTATAGGTCATTTTACATAGGAAATACAGTAGAATTTTCCTAAGTGTCGTTGGAAGACCGCCTAATCCGTACCTTTGGTGTTACATTTGAATGTTGACCTTTTTCTCTGTTTAGTGATAGTAGGTGGACGGATGTAGAGTCAGGTCAAATCTTATGGCATGGTGCTCGGACATTGTTGCACGTCTCTCGACATACCCTTCATCCCTCAATACGGTCACTCAAGGTGCCAGTTAAAAGTGTCACATCAATGATAGATGTGCGTCTGGTTCCATCAGTAACCGTTTCAAAGGCGTCATCGACATTGCATAAAATCAGTCCATTAGAGGTTTTCAGGTTGGCTATGGCGCTTCCTCGAGGATTTTCAGATCTGGACCCACACAGGGGATGCCATCCATTGAGGCACCTGTGATTATAACTTCCTTACCTCTTCTCTCTTGGAGGAGTTGGTGGATCCTGTTGAGTGTGGTATTCTCATCGTTCCTCGGTTCTATGTAAACCCCCGCTATCACTATCTTTCTCCTGAAAGCCGTTAGTGAGACTACACTCATATTTTCTGTGGAGTGTTGTGCGATACCTAAATCAAATCAAATCATTTATTTACTTTGAGACACAATAATAATATAAATGAGAATGAATAAAAATAAAGGTAGCCTTTCGAACTAAGCGTCACAGACAAAGCGTCTTTAGTGCCAACAGCGCCGCGCCACTTACGTCGTGACAGTGACGCTCTAGTGACTTTGGATACCCACGACAGACACACAGTCGCATCAGACTTTTGCCGCACGCTGCCCCGACCGGATTGATCTTTGAGAGGAGACTCGTCTCAATACTAAATACGCTTCGATTAATGGTGCACTTTTAGCGGAACGATAAGGTGACCCAGGCCGCGAAGGAGGTAGGGGTTGCAAAAAAAACCGCCATTTAAGATTTCCACTACTTGCGGGAGGTATGCGCGGTCGCAGAGGCGCATGACTGTGCTGTGATTGGTGGAGTAGACGATGTGGTTGAAGTCGACGATACTCATTTGACACTCGAAAGTACAACAGGGGTCGACTTTTGCGACGGCAGACATGGTCTTTCGGGTGTATAAGTCGCCTGACCAAAAAAGTACATGTCGAGCTGATCAGGAACAAGACTCGAATGACGCTCGCTATCGTGGAGGCGAACGTGAGGCAAGGTTTCTGCATTATGTCCGACTAATACCTAATATTATATGTTTTATTTTATTCTTGTTAGATGTTAATTTTTGTATTTGTGATATATTTTTATTAAATAAAATAAAAAATATAAAGTATTTATTTCGGACAACTGCGATCCAGAGTGTTAGTATAATATTTATTAGTTAGGTATTTATATTAACATAATTTTATTTGATAGATACTAATTGTTTGTTTTTGGTAGATAGTTTTCATATTTTAGTACTTTGAAATATTTTAAGTTTATTTATTCATGTAATCCGGCAATTTTATTTTTGTGATAAATTTTTCTTTTCTTTTTATTTTACCAAATTTTATTCAGTGATTTAAAAATTAAATGCCCCATTAAAAAAAGGAGAGTTACACAGCGCTACTTGCTGTTCCTACCCATAAACATTTGGCCAGATCCCATAATTTGGGTGTCCACTTCATCCCCTGGGTTCTCGACAGCCAAAGTCTCAATTGATCGCCAAACTGCGGTCCCCATCTTGTTTCTTCCTCCCTCTTTTTTGACCTGTTGGTGTAATTCTTCTAAAGTGGAGGTGAGACCCAATATTATCTGTTGTAGATTCTTTCCCCCTGAGCCTGTTACCCTTCTCTTCTCTATATGATCGAAGAAGTCATCTCCAAATGTTTGTATTCCAGGGCCGCTGAAACAGGGCATGCAGCTGACCTGGTTGTATACCCCCGAAAGCATCCCTGTCTGGTTAGGACATGACATCTTGGCGTATAGTGTCTGGATAGGGGGTTTTAAGGTCACTACTTTCCCGCTTGTCATGTTCCTGAAGGAATTCCCCATCTCCTCTCTTGTGTACCAGTTCCCAGTTCGTGTAATTTGAGATAATATACTCAGGTCCTCCTTATAAGTTCCGAAAATACTGTGATATAGTATTTGAGCAGCTACCTCTTCAGTCATAGATCCCTGCATTGTCCACGGTCTTGTCATGCAAAGTTTATACAACAGCCATCTACCTGACCCTGTAGTGTTAAAGAACTTCATGAATTTTTCTCTTTCTTCCTTTTCCATACTCTCCACTGTAACAGCGAAAAAGTTCAGGGGGAAGCACATCCTTGTAGCTTGTCTTGACGTAGTTATTAACAATATTTCAGCTATCAGACTTATCAAGGTCGAAAGCTCAAAGGACATTTTGACGTTTTTAGTTATCTCTATAATGTCATCGATAGCTGGGATGTGGGACATTGCCCGTTTCACTGCGGCTGCGAACTTGTTCCGATATATTCCTTCTGTTCTTATCATGCAGAGGAAGGAGGTCATAGGCCCTAAGCTTTGGACAATGGAGGATCTTCTCTCCGGTGGAAAACTATTTCCTTCCAGCAAGATGTGATGTGCTCCTGTAAGACCATATTTTGATACCTGAAATGACGTATGTGCCCCGTCTTTCTTGGTGATTGGCATGGTCCCGTGTCCGAGCCTTAGCTCATCCATCCGAAGCTTGAATGCTGCGAACATATCTAGATAGGGACCCATAGTACCGTACCAATTTTCTTCGCTATCCATTTGGAAGTTTTTGTACTCTAACCCTTGTGCCTTTGTCACTGCTATCCATATTGTATCTATCTCGCCCCTCTTTATAGAATAGTCGTTTCCCATAAAATGTATGTTGTAATTAGTGGACTCCACCCTTGACTGCATATTAGTGTTAACTCCCTTCACTTTCTGTCTATTGGTGTTGCGACGCCAAAATGACTTCGGATTTTAACTCTTCTTTTCTTAGCTCATATGCGGTATTGTTAGAGCTTTCGAGGGACCCAAACATTATTTTGGCCAGAGTATCTATGATTTTCAAGTATTAGCTTATCTTTGCAACTATTGAAGTTAAAAAAAAAATGATTGGAATGTGAGAGATGTTCAATTGCTAATCAATTGAACATCTCTCACATTCCTCTTCACCTGTCGAAATTAGATGGTTCTGTACCATCACAATTGCCTATGCCTAAACTAGCCTTCAACCAAAGGAGACATTTTTTTCTTGTATGGAGGATGGGCCCACCCATAAATTGTAACGTCACTTCACGTCACACACGTCGTCAGTTGACGCACAGTTACAGTCGTTTCTGAAAATCACAGTCGTTGAAATCTCACTGCACAGTTACACAATAACGGTTTAGTGGAATGGGGGCCGTACTTGATGCTTTTTGCTTCTATTTTTCGTTAAAAATCCGGAGAAAACAAACACTCAATTCAAAACAAACGAAAGGTGACGGAAATCCAAACGCCAAACGGAAAGTGTGACCAATGTCACTCCAGCCATTCCTGTCAATGTCAGTGATAACTGTCAGTGTTGCTATCCGTTCCACGGCTTTAACCATTTCATGCAAAAATCTTAAAAAAGCAATTACAATATTTTATACGGACATTCCAATTGTTTTAAATAAATGAAAGTAAAAAAAACGTGATCTAAACAAAATCACGTACTTGAAATAATTGATATTGTTTTTATATTGACCAGCCCGTCGTTCCTTTACACGTATTTTTAAAGGAGGAATGGCGTGATGAAAAATTGTCAACACAACGCATCTTTTATTTCGATTTTATTATTCCGGTTTCATTTAAACGTTATCTTTCGCCTAATTATCTAAAAATAAGTTATTAATTAAGGGTGCAATGTCATTATTAGACGCTACAAGTTGCTACTGGGCCCAAAAAAAATGTCTCCTTTTTGTCTTATTTACAAAATATGAGGTTTCACAATTTTGAAATTGCATCGAGCTCCACGATTTTTTTAATAAGCTCTGCCGTCCGTGCCTCTGCTGTCGCTACCGCAACATGGGCTCGTTCTACCTGCTGGTGTTCGAGCAAACATTTCCCTTCCTCTGAAAAAAAATATATAAACAAATACGATCTTAGATGTGTATGTGTTCGCGTCAAATCAAATTACCTATTCTGATAAAGACAGGGACTTATGCTTTCTCTTTTTCGGGGTTCGCGAAGCCCATTCCAAACTTAGCGCGGTGGAGAGACGGCTTGGTGCGCTGTTAGGAGAGTTTGGGACAATGTCCGCTTAAGGCGTACCCATCGCTGAAAATCCAGCTCTTAATCTTCAGGTTCGTCTAAGGCTGAAGAGGCTCGAGCTTAAGATCGAGAGGCTCCGGTTCACGACTAGCCTCGTCGTCGTCACCCACCATCGAACAGGGATCCCTTTGTGGAAAAGCCTTCCTGCAATATTAATTTATTTTATATATACCACCAAAATTTTTACATAAACATCGTTCTTACTCAGCAAAATATAATTACGTCGTACCGTGTCAGTCTTTCTCGCGGGGCTGCGCCTGGAAGAAGTACCCGCTGAAGTTCAGCTTGTCTTTTTCTACCTATGAATTCCTTACGAACTTCAGCAGGCATAGCATTTAGGCGTTTTTTTGTCAGCACCTTCTCGGCTCTGACCTGAACCAGCTCCGCACTGTAATAAAAACGTACATAAGTATGTTACATATAAACACATTATAATCAATTCATAAATATTTTACACTTACGGTTCTACTGGTCCTCGACTTGTTGAACTGGAATCAAAATATGTGCAAAATTATTGTTTGATTGTGTATGTGTGTGAGTGGACTGTAGATGAGGAATAAAATCACAAAACACATCAGTGACGAATCATCGTCAGATTCCAAGTTTATTTTCATATAGGAAGAAAACTGGATCACATAGAACACAAGTTTGCACAATATTTTAGGTACACAAGCGTTGTCGTTTATCACTATTACAAAAGGTCGGAGACACGTCCGTATAGTACGGTGGCGTAGCGTGGGGAGAGCAAATGAAAGGACTGTGCCACTAGTGTTGTATACAATTATTAGTGATGTTGGATAACGTGCCGACAATTATGTAATAATAAATTTGGTAGAATAAATTACACTTCAAAAAAACCGGTTAAGTGCGTGTCGGACCCGCGCACTGAGGGTTCCGTGCCACCCTTAACTGAATTCAGGGTCCACTTACTTTCACTTAACGAAAACATCACAATATATTGCGACAGCAAAAATAACTTTGTTTTTCATAGTGTTTGTATGAAAGACAAAGTTATATTTGCGGTTGATAAAAATGTGCAATATCTCAAAAACAACTGGTTCGATCTCCTTCAAACCAATTTTCGTTGCAAGTTTTTGTTAAGATCTACAACATATATTTTTTTCAAAATTTTCACTTTCTTAGTTCAAAAGTTAGATGGGGGGGGGGACGCCCATTTTACCACTTTGGAAGCGTCTATATCTCAAACGTTAGACTTTTAGAAAAAATGTTTTTAGAAACCTCAACATCATTTTCAAAGACCTATCCATAGACACCCCACACGCATAGGTTTGAGTAAAAAAAAAATTTTAGGTTTTAGTTTCATGTATGGGAGCCCCCCCTTAAATATTATTTTTTCTTACTTTTTGTATCTGAATCGGAAAGCGGTGAACAAAATACCTACCAAGTTTCAGCTATGTGATGCTTATAGTTTCAGAATAAAGTGGCTGTGACATACGGACGGACAGACAGACAGACAGACAGACAGACTTGACGAAACTATAAGGGTTCCGTTTTTTGCCTTTCGGCTACGGAACCCTAAAAATGAAAATAAAATATATTTACAGCAGCGGCTCTTAACCCAATCCGTGTCCACGTGTACGCATATTGACTTGTAAATATATATGGACCAGCCATACCTACGAAAATAGCGTGCATTCCCTAGTGTTGTGACTTGCTAACTAGTATAGTAAAAGTTATTATCGACATCTTTCCATCCAAACCTTTAATTTTAAACAACTTCAATAAAAGGAGAAGGTTATTATCTGAACTGATTGAAACTATTTTAACATAATAAATAGGAAAATAATATTATTATTTCCGTGAGTGTTTGTGTTGTTTCAAGTTGTTTATATCAAACGGAACGACGGTTTAAAAAAAAAGTATTAACCTGCCGGATACTACTTATTTTAATACTGACTGCCGTACATGAACATAAAATTACATGACATTTTGAAATTGGCTCAGTACGAAAAGTAGTTTATTTTCATTACTGCCCGAGTTAGGCTTGGGTTACATAGACAAAAAGAACATGCTTTCAAAATGTAAAGTCATATATTCATTAAATCAATTATTCATTCCTAAACAAAATTAATTTAGTGTAAAAGTTTCTGTACGATACTTTGTCTGCCAATTTTTTTGCATAGTATCGGAACCTTAAATCAATATATGTTTTAATTATTGCTTTAATAAGCAGCAGTTATTGTTGAACATTGTGTTCTGAAACTTCAGGTCCACACAGCATATTGTCAACATTATAATATTCAGTAAGAACCTTGAAAATATATAAATAATAATTTGCTTGTTTTATCTTTTTCGCTAGCCGGTTGGGGACCGTGGCACACGCCGGCGGGTGGTAACAAATTTGACACATTCTGACCCGATAGGCCCAACCACACGCCGGCGGGTGGTCTCGCCTATGGAGTGTTTCAAACTCGTACTGTGGCGGTATTATTGATCAGATCTTAGCTATGTTGACTTTTTTGAATAGATGAGACCGAATCCTATACAATAGGCACCAAAAACAGCCGAAAACAACAACTTTAAGGAGTATGGCACTTGGCAACAATAGTGACCATGGACTGTTCGGGGCTTGATACTTGACTCTCGAAATTTCAAGTGGTGATACTTGAAAATAAACATTCTACATATGCGTGTTTTTGTGTGTGGATTGAATGTTTGCGGTTCGTAGACGATTTCGGTTGAAAGATTATTTATATTACGTCATTATTTTAGTACTTACGACAACAATAACAAATGTTGTCGTTATGGGCGGGTAGTTGTTTTATTATGGCCCATTATAAAATAACTACCCGCATTAAATTTTAATTTGTTTTGACACAAGTAAAGGCATAACATTCAGTCACAATACCCTCTTTACAGAATTGTAATCGGTTGTCCTTCCAAGAAGTTACGTGTGTTTACGTAAGTGTAATCCGACACCACGCATGCGTGTGATGTCACGTGACATAAGACGTCACACACACTGATTGACAGCTTATTTTTTTATCGAGTCTCGACCGGCTAGATGAGGTTTTATTAATTTTTCTGTTTTTTTTTATAACATCCAAAACCCCTGCAGAAGAATGCTGTAAGATTTCGGGAATATAAGACTCTGTGTGTTTTCCTCTCCAGTTACTAAAGCGAGACCACATCACAGGTATCACATTTTAATTCCCGTGATAACTTTCGGGTGACAAAACCGGCAACGTATTCCAAAACACTTTGAGTGTACTCGTCGATCTGTATTGAAGATAAATAATCAATATAAGTATCGTAAAGATCACTGTGATCTTCTTCTATTTGGACGAAATCCTGTCTTTCAGATGATTCATTTATTGATTTAACTGGGCTCTTGCTAGAGCATGTCAAAATATTAATTTGCTCCAAAGGTACGCAGTTTCCCACGCCGCCCTCTCTGATGGCAGCGCGGATTAACAATTTTTTGTAAGCGGCGCGAAACTGAATGGCACTGGGGTTATTATTGAAACCTCCTCTGGCTCTTATCGCCGAGAAGAACAGCTCCAAATGGTATTGACTAATTTTATAAAGCGATATATATTTCATTATTTTAGTATCCTCTACAAAGTGCTCGTACAGTGCCAGTGCACTTTTCATATTAATAATTAACTAGACCGATAAAACCGGTTTTACGCCGTGAGTTTACTATCGCTTCCCCTGTTAGTAGTGTCAAAGTATTAATGTAGTCTGTTGCACTTTCAAATAATGCTTTTATAAACCCAATATTTTGTGGGCACATGGCTTTCTTCCATCCTGGTGGGCGGACCGAGTGGCTATTCAGTACGTCAAAGATGTTATTCATGATGTTTATAAAGTTTACAGTTCCACTGCAATCTTCAAACGCGTTAATTTCTAATTTATCGCGACAATATTCTAGCGCATCTGCTACAGAGTTGCTAAACAACTGAGTCGCAAGTTTCACTTTATTTTTTTGTTTTTGGAATAAAATATGCGCTTTGCTTATTTTTGTGCCCAAATGGAGACCTTTATCTTCTTGGAGATCTAACAGGAGCTCCAGATATTTAAAATCAATTTCTCTCCCCATTGCATCGACAAAAATCCTCAATTCACCAAACGCATTTCTAACCAATTTGATAGCATGGCAGGGATCGATAAAAAATTGTATTGGACTCTCATTTTCTTTATAATTGGTTACTGTTTGGTCCTTCAGAACATTGCAGCCTAGTGATGTGAACATGCTGAAGTTCCCGGCCAAACCATCACAAGTGACACTAACTACTTAAACTCCAGCGCCTTAGCAAAGTTGTACTGCTGCCCGAACAAGTGTTGTCTTTTATTCTCCGGAAAGTGATACTATAAGAAAATATCCGATTGGCAATTTCCAGGATCCATTTAGTGCAGTCAGTAATAACACTAGACACTGACTAGCTTAGTCCAGACTGTCACTTGATAGTGACCGCAGTCAACACGACCATAAAATTTCATTGCTTTCGGATCCCAGGTCAAACATTTCCTGATAGACATCACCCAATGTCAGAGCACAAATCACAGGGTGGATGCTTTCACTCATTTTCCTCTTTAGTGCCTCAAAAGCTTCTTTCGTAAAGCCAGGTTCAGCATTCACATTTTGGTACCACTTACTTAGAGTCCGAGGGTGTGGCAAACATGTGTTGTAGGTATTTCGTATGAAATTGTAGACTTTTGCTGAATAAAAGTGGAGGGTAAGGGCAAATTTCCTAATCTCTTCATTATACTGTTTTTAATGGCAAACCTTAAGACTTTGCAATTTGCCTCTTTAAAAAATCTTTTGGCCCCGCACATTCTTCCAAAATAATAGATTCTTCATTATTTATAAAATTCATTTAGGGATTTTCCGATACCACCTAAGTATCGATACTTACTCATTTCGATAATACTCAAATCTTTTTTCGATACTACACAAATAAGTACTCCTCAAGTATCGATACTTACTGATATCGATACTTTTTGGAACTTTTATTTTATTATTTTGAGGGTGCTATCAATGAACGTTGAAGGATAATAATTTAAACAAAATTGAGACGAAAAAATCTATTTATTTATTATAAATGTTTATTAGGCTTATTATAATTTAAACAAAAAACTCTTCAGCATTAAGATTGCCCAAAAACAGTAACTGTTCAAGGTATTTAGAAGACAATCTGTTTCTTGTTTGTCATTGTTGCACCGGCTTTGGAAAAAAGGCACTCGCTAGGAACTGATGTTGCAACAACAATTAAATATTGCTGTGCATACTTGTACAGACAAGGAAACACCAACTTCATGTCATCCCATTCTGCAAATGGGTTGCTTTTAAGAGAAACTACTGGATTTGATAAATAAAGAGAAACTTCATCTCCCTGATGAGATTTTTTTTTCTTCTTGTGCCCATGTGCTAACTCTTTATGATGTTTCCAAAAATCGTATTCAGGTGGTGCAGTAGATGAGACATCATCTTCTGACTCACTTGGGCTACTTAGTTGTCCGACAACCATGGTTATAAGTTTTTGAATAGCTCTTCCGCATCTTGGAAATGCAGATTTTTAAACCTTGGGTCTAGAATTGTTGCAATGGCTGCATGATCGTTTAATTCAATCATCCCATACCTCCTTTTCAGCTCTCTCAATAAAACATCCTTACATTCTTTAACGATAGCGGAGTTTGGAGTGATACTATTCAATTCTGTAGTTAAGCAATTAAGCATTGGTATAATTTTGGAGATTGTTACATACTTTTGGCCCGATGATTCTCTTGTTACATATTCAAAAGGCTTTAATACAGTTGTAAGCTCAT
The DNA here is from genome assembly GCA_963584085.1 of Pyrausta aurata. Lineage (NCBI taxonomy): Eukaryota > Metazoa > Arthropoda > Insecta > Lepidoptera > Crambidae > Pyrausta > Pyrausta aurata. The sequence goes on along the minus strand of OY757267.1, from coordinate 10,861,338 downwards.
TCAAGGTTTCCATTTCCACTGCACTTGGCAAATTTGGAGCCACTACACTCTCAATTACAATTTCTGATATTACTATTCTTAACTTTAGAAATCGCTCTAACATAAAAAAAGTTGAGTTCCACCTAGTTCTTACATCTGCAATAAGTTTTGCCTCAACATATTTTGCAGTAACATTATAGCCATCAATTTCCATTGAACTCCATACTTCAGCTAATACATTTCCTGCGAATTCGAAATTAGATCTTTCTAAATGGTCATGAGGCAAAATTAAACCATGGGAATCAAACGAAGATATGTCCCACTGCGACTAATATCAAGTCCTATTTTACGTAATTCTTGTGTGAGTTCATCAAGAGTTTTTACGCTGCGAATAGATTCCGTTCGTCTTCTATCATCTGCTGCACTCCCAAATAAAGCTGTATCCGCAATTGTTTTCAATAGTAATGGTTGATTGCTTTCAAGATTAGGACATCCCACTGAATCCCTCAGAGATAGTCTTTTTTTATTTCTGGATTTTCATGACAAATATCTTATAACTTTCTTTTCATACCATCCCTGTGTTTCTTCTGGGCAACTGCGTTTTGAACCTTCCTGTTTAAAGACTGTTTTGCTGTTTTTATTTCGTCGCGCAACTTGACGATCTGCTTATCAACTTCAGCACGGCTTGGCATAGTATCTCTGGCAGAAAACAAAGCATTCAGATTTTTTTCGAGTAGAGCAAACCTAATTTTTATAGCTTCCTGAGAAGGTTTTGCTCTCTGTTTATCTGCATTTTCATTATTTTCTCATTGCTGTTGTGATTCATTACCGGGTTTTATTTTATCTTCTTCCTGTTTTTTGATATTTGAAGCTGGCTGTATAATTTGTGTTTTTTCTGCAGGTTTACAGGTAGTCGTTGCCTAAAAATAAAAACTTTCTATTAATTTTCTTATTAAGCTGCATAAATACAAGTATGAAATAAAAAACAGCATTTAAACCCATCACATACAGAAAATTAACACCCTGTATTTTGTGACCAATTGACGGAATCAATCATAAGAAATAAATCTATACAATGAACATTACCTCTATACTTCGAGATAGGCCATAATATTTTCTAATCATAAAACGTCTAAATTATTGTTACAAAATGTAAAAAGAAACTTCTTGGCAACTTTAAATATTTCTAGTACTCAAAGGTACGTAAAATGATTTCGTCACTCACCTTAGAAAAAAAATGTAGTAAAAGTCGTTTATTTTTGCATATAGACCCACTGGGGGCACTAGTACTAGCACACAGTAGATTGGCTTTATTCTTAGTCGCCGCTTGCAATTCTTCTTCAATTATCTTAGATACAATAATATCTAGTTCCTTGTCGGACTTTGCTTGTAATTTATAATTTCGCCACACTTCGTTAACTAATTTTTGTACATTTTATACTTTCGTACTTGTATGAGATTTCTTAAAACTTTCAAACAATTTTTGGTATAACTTGGATTTGTCTATTTGAAACGACATCTTATTTAAACATTAAACTTTGGCTAATGGAATCAACAGTAACACAAATGTTAACTTGCTTTGCTATGCTTACAATACGTCTACTCGCTATAGGATCCAAACGAAACAATACACTGACAAAGGAAATTTAGACAAGTGAATAGCGCGCGGTAATTCCCCTACTCGGTTCTAAAGCGAGTGCCTAACCGTATGCATTATTTGCGGGAATCCCCGAAAATGCGTTTCGATTTCAACTAAAGACAATGTAAGGTTGCCATTCGGTAAAAAAATAAAAATACTACCGATGACGTAATCATCATCTAAACTCCCCTGCCCCCATGTCACCCAAAATAAGCAAATCAATAACCCCTCCGCCTACATTTACCAAAGCAGGTTCAATAATTTCAAGTGATTTACCTCGTTTACATACATTGCCATAATTTACCACCTCGGATACATAATTTGGTTCGCCTTTATTGGTAATTTTACCATTTTTATCGTTTCTCAAAAAAAATTGAAAATGCCAAGATCCGGGTGATTTCAGCAGGTTTCTTGTGCTGGATTTCCAGTCATAAAAATTGAAATCTCTGCCGAGTCTCAATATCGTAGGAGTCAAGATGGCGGTGTTTGCTGGTGTTACTAGGTAACATGGCGACTTATGCAAGATAAGTTGTAACTTAGAGTTGTTTGTAACTTAGAGTTGTAGTTTTAACTGTCAAATAATATAGAAAGTTTTGCTAGAGTATCAAATATTTAACGTGTTCACAGAGTGTTTCTCGCACATGGCGTTCTCTTGTGCTACCGTGAACTTACGGTCTTTAGGCCACTGTTCCTCAGCTTGGCGCAAGAAAGAAGGACCTTGGAACCAGTCACTACTACGAGTACACACTAGAGTACGTCAGCGGAGGTGCGACTTCTCATGTGGCTATGTCCACGTTAGCCGCTGTCGGTACATGATGCCATGCCATTCACATGACTTAGTTAATTCGTCGATTTCGCCGAATTCTGTGAGCTACATAAGGTTTGCAAAATCCACCGTGATGTGTTCACTTTGTTGCAATTATATTTATTTGTTGTTAATTATATTTATTTATAACCTATTCCACAAACTGTGATTTTCATCTAATATAAATCTACTATGAGAAGGTGTGGAACTTACGGTTTCTATATACTCGTCTTTTCTAAAGTTTTTACTAATTAATTACAATGGCTATGTTTGTATTTACAAAGGCTTATTTCGCGTTCTTCATGTAATGCATTCATTGCGGTTACCATTCATTATGCGTTAGATATATCATGAGTCATCATATCACCTTATCGCGTCGAGTTGTTTTTAGTTAAACCCTCGTACCGCGGATAATATTCGAGTTACGGCGGTGGGTGTATAAAACTTTATTCGTAATGATAATGATCGCTAATGCTAGGTTACACTGGTTTTCGTTTAAAGTTAAAGCTTCGGTTACAATGTTGAATTGTTAAAAGACCTCAGTTCGCGAAATATAGAATATATTTTGTTAAGTCTATTACTACGGTTTTTCTGAAACATTAAATGCTCAAATGATTAGGAGAGGGTTGCACAAAAGCTCGGTTAGGTTAGGGTTAAACTGTGTTTTAATTAGGTTTTTTTTGGATATGATATAGATCCGTGAATGTTTATAAGCAAATTTACTGGTTAAGTTATGGTTAACCCGGGTTGGTGCAACCTGCCCTTTTCGACATTTGGGTTTTATCTTCTCAGCCTAATTGATATTTAAAAAAAAATATTTATCGTTATATTCTATTTTATCCTACTGTTTTTAACACTACAGACAAAAGGCATCTATCTATTTTACTTACTATTTACGTTATTACTCCTCTTTATAACCTTTTGCTTATGGTATTTCTTAAATTCATCACAATTGTGGTACACTTATCGGTAGTTAATGCTATATACACTTTAATGGTTTGTATTAATGTCACGTACGTAATTCATTTTGTTCGCACTGTATTGTTTGTTTATCATTGAGTTCTGCACTCGCGGCGATATTGGGGTTTTTAGAAAAGAAAAAAAAAGAAAAAAAAACGATTTGGGGGGATTTTTACGGGCCTAGCGGGGGTGTTGTTTGGAGAACGGGTTTACTGCGGCTGCTGGTCTTCCCTCCTCCTCTTCCGGAGTCTTGGCTTGTTCGGTCTTGGCTTCCCCGTCCTCCTTTTCTTTATTGCGCGTTTTCGGCGGAAGGGACCTCGGCTCGGGGCCGGCTTATCTTCCGCCGCCGGTGCTGTTGCTGGGGCTGGCTCTACTGTCGGTGGTGGTGACGGGGGAGTTGTTGGTGGGGGCGTGTCGTCAATTATTATGACAGTGTCGTCCACGCCCATCAGGTCGCCCCCGCCTTCTAGGTCCGACTCGGTATATGGTGACGGGGCGTGGTCCTCATTCTTGAGGTGGTCACCTGCCCCGTGCTGAGTATCTTCAGCGAGCTCAGCGTGACACGTATCGTCGCCCCGACCCGGCCGATGACTCTCAGCAGGCCGGACGGTATGGGTGTTGGGCGTGTCGGTACGCGTGCGGTTGGATCCATGTCGCTCGTGTTAGTGGCTATCGGCCCGTGCGGGTTGTGCGTTATCTAATTATTCTTTTGTGTGCGTCTGGTATTTTGGCTGTGATTAGTCCGCGTTCCTTTTTGAATTTAAGTTCCCTTTCCGAGTGGATATCCTGCCTGTGTGACTTAACATTGATATCAGTTTCATTCAGTCAACCACTTTATTGTCTATAAGAGATGAAAGGGCATTTCTAAACAACGACAACCCCGAGTTGGTTTTGTTCAATTTCAACCTTCTTATCTCGGTTTACAATGTTATCTGTAACAGTTGTGGCAACTTCCATATTTAATTTTGGGGCTTTAAATAGTTGACAGTATTGCGGTATTAGTTGTTGGTCCATAATTTTTTGTTCATCTTTTCCAAGGGCATTCCTCAGTATATTGCTTATTATTGTTTTTCAAATACTTTCTTTGTTTTTTTTTCCAATGGCTTGGGCTCCGGGTCTTTTTTTTAGATTTCAGCACGGCTATTTATTGCACTTCAGTAATAATATAATCTGTATTTTTACGTTATACAATGCAAACAATTTTGGATCGAGACCAGGATCCAGTTGAGCTCAAAGTTCTGCTTGAGGTCGGTGAACCACTGCTGGAGCTCGATGAGCTACTGCTAGAACTCGAGGAACTACCGCTAGAACTCGAGGAATCTTTTTCATCTCAATCAGGCAGGTACCCTATCTTCTGCATCTTCTTCCTTATCAACTTCGTAGGATATTAACATTTCTATTGTTTCCAGATTAAAAGGTTTCGATTTTTTGACGCTTTTAGTCTCATTCTTGTCAAATATGGGTCCGAAGTTAATAAATATCTATTAAAACCATCATTGCAGTCAGTTCTACATAGGAACAGCTGCAGATTCTTCTGATACGGGTTATTGATAGTATGGCGTGTCTAATAACTGTAGCTCTATGAATTGATATAAAAATTTAGAAAAGCTGCGACTTGCGACATGGCTTCACCTGGTCTGGACAACATAAACTGTGCTCGTAGCGTAGAGGTGGCAGCGCTTTCAAATCGAAATTGAATTTATGTGGACATATGAAGTATGATTATCTAGCACCAATAACACCTTATGAGACGGAGATGCGTGCGTGTGTTTTAGAAAATGTTTGAGAAACACGATAAATATCTTGTTTTGCATCCATGCTGATGGCTTACAAATACAAATCGGCCAACTGGTCCGCCCCTGACAAAATGGTCCTAGCTTAATTGATCCAAAGATTTTGGTCAGCACGATAAATGGGTTTAATTTTTTTAATGCTGTCATTATTATTCCTTATATAACATTTTTGTATTTTATGTAAAGACATGAAAAATGTACTTAATCAAAACTTATTTTACATTTTTTGTGTATCATTTCCATTGCTTGCAAGGTATCTGTAAGCTGCATCCGGTAACCGCACCAAATTCTGAGCTATCAGATGGAGGGCTCTAGCTGGTAAAGCATCTGCTGCAGCTGTTAGCAACTCCATCTGTGACAATATTCTACGGGCTTCATCTAAAGGTGCCATTGGTCGAGCTGAAACAAATATTAATTGACTGAATATTACCACTGGTACTTGGTTGTGATGGAAAGACTGTCCATAAGTGTTTTTTCAGGATCATCAATGATCTGTCAATGTTCACTTCTTCAGACTCAGCTTGTATAATAGGCGTGTCTTCTAGTGCAATATCTCTAAAACAATCAGGGGCCGTCCATTAATCACGTGAGGTCGTTTTTCTAATTTTTTGACCCCCCCCCCCCCTCCCCCCTGATGATATTTGGTGAGGTTTGGGACCACTCCCCCCCCCTCCCCCTGGATCACGTGTATTTTTTTGGAAGTCTATGTAAAGGCTATTTTTGACTGGAATAAAATATTCAACAAATGGCGTTTTGATTCGAAAAACATTTATATGTATTTGCAATAAAAGTAATGAATAATTAATTAAGTTAGCCTGTAGCATCCCACTGCTGGGCAAAGGCCTTACCTCAAATGTGAGGTAGTATGAGCCATACTCCACCACGCGGGCTCAGTGCGGATTGGCGGAGGGGTGTTTGCAAGGCAAGTGACCAATCTTGCTGACAGATTTTATCAAGCCGCCCATAGGGCCTCTGACTAGGCTTAACGACTAATACCAATCGATATTAGCCGGGACCAACGGCTTAACTTGCCTTCCGAAGCACGGAGATGCTCGTGATGTACGACACTTATATGGTCGGAATGGTCACCCATCCAAACACAAATAATTAATTAATTAATAATAATTAATTAATGTTGTCTTCGTCCCACGGAGTTGCAAGACTTTCATTTAAGGTTAGAACTGGTAAAGCTTCTTCTTCAATGACAGTTGTTATTGGCAAAGAGGTTTGTGACATATTAACTTCGGTTTCGTCAAGCCACTCGGCATCATCATCCTCGCGCACAACGCATAGAACCTCCCTCCCTCGTAACGTGAGGATACGCGTGGGCGTTTCGTGGACAGTATACTACAAATCGTTCAAATTTTCGCGCCGTTCAAAATTTCGGTTCAGAAATAGCGCTTTTTGAAAAAAATAAAATAAAATTAATACACGTGATGTATAACGAGACCCCTCCCCCCTCGTGATGTTTCGTGATGTTTTCCGTACCCCCTAAGGGGGGGCCTTTTGAGCCTCACGTGATTAATGGACGGCCCCTCATGCTTATTTATAATGAATAATAAAAGATAACTTACTCAAGTACTTTATTCTGTAAGAATTCTACTGCAGGTGCAGGCGATTAAAAATTTTCTTGATCCACTTGCTAAACAATAATAAAATTATGCTTTAATAAATTATTTAGATGATTCTTAAAATTAAACCTGCTTTTGAATAAAATTAATTGTTTATATTATCATATTAGGGAAGGGATTAACTATCAATTGGGAATACCCTGGCCAAACGTTCCCATAGTGGCCAAAAAAATCTTTGCTCCGTATAAGACATTGATTCGGCCAAAGGCCCTTCACCTGTGGCAGTAGCATCAGCATTGAGGTCAGACAACATCTTCTTATACTTTGTTTTGAAATGCTGTTATGAATATAAGAAGTGAATATGAGAATTATTATAAATATTTTGTAGAAAAAATAACATTGCAATAGGAGTTCCGTAAGTTCCCGCCACAGGCGTTTAAATAATTCCCTTCCGCGTGAGCTATTATGATAGCCCCTTATTATTCTTGGGTGCCTCGGTGGCGCAGCGGTTAGAGGTTCGCATTTTAAAGCGACGGCTGCGCCAGAGGTCCCGGGTTCGATTCCCGGGTCGGGCCAAAAATATGTAGGTACCTGGATTTTTCTGCTTTAAAATTTCAGGAAGCCCGGAGTTTGGAAGTTGGCGGTGTTTCACCCCCGTGCCTCGGAAAGCACGCTAAGCCGTTGGTCCTGCGCCTGATCTCTCTCCGGTCGTGTCAGATTGCTGTCCCATCGGGTTATGAGAGTGAAAGGAATAGAGAGTGCACATGTGTTTGCGCACACACTTGTGCACTATAATATGTCCCGCGCAGTCGGTTAGTCGGTGTGACTGGCCACCGTAGTCGAAATCGGCTAGGGGGACTATTATTATTCTTGGGTTCCTCTCCAAAAACTCCAATGCGATGTCCTATTGGGGAGCAGAAACCCTTTTTCCTCTTTCGTAGACTCTCCCCGTTTTATGCTTCTCAGCAGAGTTGCAGCATGCCGATTCAGCTGATGACTCTCATTACCTTTAAGTTGTTCATTCTTATGTGTGCAGCCTTCTTACGAGCTGCTTTTTTAAAATTATCCCATTTTAATTTCAGTTGAGTGAGTGATCGTGGTGATTCACCATTTAGCATTGAAAGAATTGGTCAAAGAACACCTAATACACTTATATTATAATTATGTATACTAACTATACTACAATTATGTAGTCGTAGAGGCCACTAGAAACTTCATTTGACCCCCTTCTAGCTGGTATCAAAAATGGTAAAGTTATAAACCAATAATTTTCTCGTATAATAAAACTAATTAACTGGAAATCAAATGTTGCAGCTGATATAGTCGAAGGACCTGTTTGAAGTCAAATAAGTTTTAGGTTAATCTCACTTTTAACACCTACTGAGAAACATGATGCGTTACACTGGCCGGGGGCGTCCATTTCTTTTTTTAGATTGGTGCCTGCCAGCCAGTAATAAAGTTTGCATTGCTTCTTCACTTCAAGTATATCATTCTAATTATAACTACCTACCTACTTTTAATAAGATTTCTGTTAGTTAATTTCCTTTATTAGTTCGAGGAACGGTTCCGCGCGTTTTGACCTTGTACCTGACTTCTCGACCTCTCCATGTTTGTAATCCTTTGTCGTCTGAACTTTGCGAACGGACTATAACTTGATGAGCACTGAATTTTCACTTTTGACTTCATCAAACGCATGTCTGATTTTCACTTTTTATTCATCAATGTTTTGTGCTTCGTCTACATAAACTTGCCGCTATATTTCACCCCACAAAAAAGTCACACGGTGATGTCGTGATCGTAGAGGCCAGGCGACGGGACCACCACGACCGATCCAGTGGTCGCCATACTCATTATTCAAAGTTACGTACGGTGGTGGCTAACTACGCTAAGCTGCGGTGGTGACGTAAGTCACGTATCGTGCTGATAATAAAAAATCTTAGGTTGGTTATCGGAACATCGTCCATCATTACACTTATTACTTCTTGTTGCATTTCGAGGTAAGTGCTTCCTGTAAGCGGGGCCTCAATGAAAAACGGCCCCTAAATTTTTTCACACATTCGCAGTAAATGCGCTTGGTGGTGGAATTCTTTTATTACGTGTGGGTTATTGTATGACCACCAATGTTCATATAGGCCCTTCACCATAAAAACTTAGGCGTGGTATGCAAACTTATCACCATTATTGGTAAATCCTTCTAATAAGTCTTTTTATGCATTATAAAAAACTTGGGTCGTCAATGACATCTCATCAAATATAAGACTACACAATCGGTCTATTTTTTCTTTCTCAGTTACAGATTTTTTGATTTTTAATTTATTTAAAGATAAAGAAATGACTTTTTGGTCTAATGTAAATCGCCGTCCTTTACTTTTTTTTGCTGACTGAAGCTGCATTTGTAAAAATAATTGAGCTGATTTTTTCATATTTTTAAGGACTTCATTGAATACCATGTATTTTGATAATTTTTCGGCATGGTTAAGTCGTGCCTTTCCTCCGTAAGCGAGATATTTCCGTACGCAGTTATTTGATTTTTGTTTGGAGTGGCTTAATGAGCGTGGTATTATAAACAGGTGCTCTACAAGGGTTCTTCGACAGACTTCTTGACTCCTTCCAACCTAGTCAGCTGATAACAGAATAATTATGTTCTCTTGTCACGGTTGTCTACCCAGATTACCTCCACCTGAAATATTAATAAAAGATATTGGTAAATTTTAAAATCTTCTTTTAATTGTTAATCTTTGATTATTAATATACATATATAAAAATTTACTAAAAAGAGACCTTTGTCTTACTTTCTTCTAGTTTTCAATTATTTTAATGTATGGATTGCATTTAGCGAGTTTAACTATGACTCGATTGTCGTGATGGGTGAACTTTTACTTCACCTACGTTGTTGTTACGGAACACTCGGTGCGCGAGGTCGATTCGCACTTGGCCGGTTTTTTGTTTGAAATATACTTACAAATACAGCTTATGCATGAACCATTTGTCCACGATGATTTGTTTTGGTTTTGTGTCAATGGCTTCATTAAGTATAGATATTTCCTCATTTTCCCTGTTTGATATTGAATGAGCGGTGGCACCATCGTCAACTCCGAGATTTCCTTCCATCGTTTCTTACTCCGGTTCCCTATCGCAACTGCCGTACTTGGCTAAATCTTCTTCTAATTCCTTTACAATATCCTGCATCTTTTCGCTAGCTCTATCTACGTTAACTAACATGGACTCGATGTCATCGTATATGGCGTTTAATCTAATTGTTGACAAAGCATCTGCATTCGTGTTCTGAGGTCCTTTTTTATATTTAATTTCGAAATCATATTCTTCTAACCTTAATCGCCATCGGGTGAGTTTATGGTTTGGTTCCTGTAACGAGTAAAGTAATGCTAATGGTCTATGGTCAGTATATGTATATTGTGAATTTATTCCCGTAAAGATACTTCTTTAAATACTGACTGAAGGGTTTGACACCTTCGATAATATATAAAAGCTCCTTTTCTATTGTGCTGTACCTAGTTTGAGTGTCGCCTAACGTTTTACTAAGGATGGCTATATGTTTGCCCGAACATAAAAGTCATTGAGACAAACAGCTCTTATGGCATAGTTTGAAGCTTCTTTTGTTAAAACAAAAGGTTTTTGGAACTCTGGAAATTGTAATAATCGGGCATTTGTTAAAAGTTTTTTACAAGTTGCGAAACTATTTACATACTCTTCATTATGTTCTATTTTACGACCTTTTTTAAGACATACTGTCAATGGTTTGGTATTTTTAGCAGTCTTTAATAAACTTTCTATAGTACCCAATTAATCCGAGAAAACTTTTTATTTCTGTTACTGTTTTAAGGATGGGGTAGTTTAAAATTGCATCTATCTTATCATTATTAGGTTTCAACCTTTCTCTTGTTAGTGTGTCTTAAATATAAGACTTCTTTCCTTAAAACTTGAGACTTATCTAATTGCACTTTTGAATTAGTTTAACTAAATCTATCAAAAACTGGTCGTAATTTCTAAACATGTTCTGCCAGGTTCTTTGAAAAAATGATTACGTCATCTAAATATATTAAGCAATGAATGCTTTGGAGTCATCTAAGGACATCGTCCGTTGCTCGCTGGAAAGTGGCAGGTGCTGTTTTTAAACCAAAGGGCATCGTAATGCCCGCAAGGTGTGCTAAACGCTGTTTTCGGTCTATCTTCAGGCTTGACCTCGAGCTGATAGTAGCCGCTAGCCAGGTCCAGAGTGGTAAAATACATACTTTTCCCTAACATTTCAAAAAGATCGCTTACATTAGGGAGGGGGTACTTATCGTCGACTGTGATTTCGTTAAGTCTTCTATAGTCGACTACCATATTCCTGCTTCCCGGAAGCGAAATTTTTTTTTGGTACGAGATATACTGGTGTACTTCAAGGTGGGTGGGGGGAGTCTTGGATTACATTTTCCTTTAGCATCTTCTCTACTTGATTTTTTATTTAGATTGTTTGTGACGGCGGCAATCTATGTGCTCTTATAAAAATGGATCTTCATTTGTTGTCCGAATCTCGTGTTTGACTTAATTAATGACAACGGAATGTCCTCGCAATAAAAAATATCCTTGTATTCTTTACAAAGGTTCACTATAACTTGTTTTTCTTCTTCATTCATGTGCTCTGTTGTGGATTAATATTTGGTTGACTGAGGTCCTTTTACTTCAAGAGATACCGGCGGAATATTTAATAAAACATTTTTGTACGGCCAATACTACTTTTATTTTTCACAGAGAGTGCATACATCTTTTTAATATCATAGACTAAAGAAGCGCATCCTTTGCGTTCGGAAACGCATACACAAAATAACTTTAACACCCTCCCTCGATCGAAAGTTATCCCCTAGACTAAGTTTACAATCGTTCATAAAAATAACAAACTCAAAGTTTAGTATATTCATTCTAGATTTTTTTGCGGCAAAATTTATAATTTTAATTTGTTGCTGCAGTGTTATAGCTCCAAGTGAGTACATTATAGAACACAACTCTCCCACCCCCCCAACCCGCCGCTTCACCCCTCCCCCCCTTGATTAAGGTCCCAAATTTCATATTTCCTCTATTTTCAGGAAAAATATACAAGCTAGGACAAAATGGTCAAAGACTAAATAATTTGTCAATAAATTACCTACAAATAAGTATTAACATTCAATTTGATACGAGTTATAGTTTTTAAGTTATGGAGCATCAAAGAGTACTAAAAATGTGCGCTTAGCAGAAATACAACATTTAACACAAAATAAACAATATAATTTATAAATTTTCTCAAGAAATGCGTTTCTGTAGAACTTACTTATCTAAAACAAATCAGTATCGTCATTGTTATCTTCTAAAGGTTTGTCGAAGCTACAAAGGCCCCAATGTCTGCATATGGTGGAACAACAGAATGCAGCTTTGACACATCCACATACATTTCTGTGGCTTTTTTTGCAGCTGCATGATACTATTTTCAGTATCTACTGTGGAGCTGGTGCCTATGTGGTATTTAGGGTACAAAGTTACTATTTTTTTCCAGCTTCAGTTTTCTGGGTTGAATGAATTTGCTCGTCATAATTGAACTTGATGAAAAGTATGTGTTGAATTCTGACAAGCAGCTCCTGAATAAGGTGGAAACTTTGATAATAACACCACCATATTGTTCTTCAGATCAATGTTTTTGTAAAAGTGGACCTCTCGTATATCGTTTATACTTTTTAGGTACCTACTATGATACTATCCGAGAATATATCTTTCTCCTGCCTCTTCTATCTGCTTGCGTGAGGCATCCGGGTTATTTAAAACGTGTATTGTATCTTGCAAGTCGGTCTTATTACCAAACAGGAAAGACTAAACCTTTCCTTTGTTGTAGAATGCCGATGTAGTAGAATATATTCTAGCGTGGTGGAGTCAGTCCCAGTAAAAGAACCAACAGATCAATGTCTTGCCCAACCACAACGACAATGTCTTTTCGACGTACTACATAATATCGGCATTCTAAGGCACAGGAAAGGTTCAGTCTATTCAATAGCATATATCATCGACTTGCAAGATACAATAAGTAACTCCTGATGCCTAACGGAAGGAGGTAAAAAGGCAGGAGAAACATATATTCTTGCATAGTATGGGGCTAAGCAAACCTAAAAAAGTATAATCGTGTTACGAAACATTTAGGTACTTCAACTTCACTTCTTAACCAACTCTCAAGAACAATACGGTGTTATTATGAAAAGACCACCTTCTTCAGCTTGTCAGCATTCAATGCATACTTTGATCAAGCTCTCAACAGTTGATACTGAAAACAATATCATGCAGCTGCAAAAATGGCTACAGAAAAATATGTGGATGTGTTAAAGGTGCATTCCGTTATACCATCATATGCATACATTGGGGCCTTAGTAGATTCGACAAACCTTTAGAAGATAACAATGACGATACTGATTTGTTTTAGATAGGTAAGTGCTACAGAAACGCATTTCTTGAGAAAATTTATAAATTATATTGTTTATTTTGTGTTAAATGTTGTATTTCTGCTAAGCGCACATTTTTAGTACTCTTTGATGCTCCATAACTTAAAAACTATAACTCGTATCAAAATGAATGTTAATATTTATTTGTAGGTAATTTATTGACAAATAATTTAGTCCTTGACCATTTTGTCCTAGCTTGTATAGTTTTCCTGAAAATAGAGGAAATATGAAATTTGGGACCTTTATCAAGGGGGGGAGGGGTGAAGCGGCGGGTTGGGGGGGTGGGAGAGTTGTGTTCTATAATGTACTCACTTGGAGCTATAACACTGCAGCAACAAATTAAAATTATAAATTTTGCCGTTTCGCCCATACATTGAAATCTAGAATGAATACACTAGTTACACTCTCTAACAATTCAAAACTTAACAAAAGTCACTTACTACCTTTTACATTACAAGCATCAAAATATTTTGAAAAAATCTACTTACTTCGTTTTACATTACAAGAGTCACTTACAATATGAAATTCAATAACTTGCTTTTATATGGAAACAAGATAAATTTGCAGTTTAAATTAGGTTAACAAATTGTAAATTATACATTATTGTTTTATTATTTCCCTTTTTAAAAATAGTTTTACTCATATTTATTTTCTCATACAATTTTATATTTGAGCTTACAATAAACTTTATCAAATCTGATGTAATAATAACTTACAATAACAATGTTACATGTTTTGCTGCATTTTTAATAAAATTAAATGATATTTAGACAATTCCATAAATAACTAAGTTTATCGTTACATAGTGATTTAGTACACAAGTCAGCTAAATTGTTTTCAGTTAGAATATATTGAACATCAACTTTCTTTGACAAAACTAGGTCTTTAACAAAATGATTTTTATTATCAATGTGTTATTCTCAAATGATTTAGATAATTGAATTGCACCAATATTGTCCATGTACAACACACATTTAACTTCACTATTAAGTCCATTAAAATCCATGTAATTTTTTTTAATTAGTCTAGAATTCCTGGGGTTCCTCCAGATTCGGTCGATTCGGCGCGGAGAAGTGTGCGAGGTTTCATAAGATTTCATATAAAGAATTCCAAAATTCGGTTCGTTCGGCGCGTTCGGCTCGGATAAGTGTGCGTTCACCTCTAATAGCGCGCGACAGACCGAAGCGCTGCGACGTCTCACTGAAACGAAAGCTGCTAGAAGGCGTTCCGGCAGCTATCATTTCAGAAAAGGGATCTTAAGTGCGCTATATACGGAACGATCCGTGGCTACGATCATCTGAAACGATATCGTGACGATGTATCGCAACAAAACTGCCGCTCACACATGAAACGATTGGTCGTCACGATCGATCATTTTTTGGTTTGAAAGAACAGAGTGACGACGTGTTCAAATAATTCAAGACGTGGCTACAATGGAAAACGAACTTCTTTTTCTTAGCTTTGTGGCAGTAACTTTGATTCGGTTACAGAAAAAAATAAACAAACCTAGAAAAATGTGGGTAAAGAAATGGCTATTAAAACGACATCAGTACTCGCATGTAAATATTTTAAAAGAATTACGGTTCCATCCACAAGACTGGCACAACTACATGAGAATGACTGAACCAACGTACCTAAAATTATTGAAATTAGTATCACCTAAAATACAGAAGCACGATACAAACATGAGGCAAGCTGTCAGTAATCACGAACGCCTTAGTGCAACTTTGCGTTTCCTAGCCACTGGACGATCTAAAGTTCTCATCTATAATTTCACCACAGTTACTGGGGAGAATCATCCCAGAAACCTGCGCCGCCATTTACAAAGCATGTCAACAAACATGTTACATAGTTAAACATTAGGATTGAAAGTTTACAAAAAAAGTAATTAAATTTTGTTCTTTTGCATCTGACAACTGTTCTCCCGTAGGTCTCTGTCTGGCTTGGAGTAAAGGTGGAGTTTGAGGTTTGGAGGACTGATTTTCAGGAATGTGTAACAGTGTAGTCTGTTCTTCTGGTGGTGTCTGAATTTCTTGTTGATTTGAAGGAATGTTCTGTGACAAATGAGACTGTGAGAATGGAGACTCCTGAGGTTGAGAGTATGGAGACATCTGAGATTGAGAGTAGGGAGATGTCTGTGGTTGATAGTGTGAAGAAGTGTGAGATTGAGAGTATGGGGAAGTGTTAGGTTGAGAGAATGGCGAAGTTCGAGGTTGAGAGTATGGCGAAGTTTGAGGTTGAGTGTATGGCGAATTGTGAGGTTGAGAGTATGGAGATGTGTGAGGTTGAGAGTATGGAGATGTGCGAGGTTGAGAGTATGGAGATGTGCGAGGTTGAGAGAATGGTTAGCCCTGTGTCCTATTATAGGGACAAGTTCTTTTAAGTCAGCTTCTGACAGCATTTGCAATGTTTCCAAATCAATGGAGTGTTCTGAAATATCAATAAAAATTTGTACTTAAACAGATTCATAAAATCAGGTATTCATAATGCAGATGTTATTGGTAAAGTTGTCCAGAATCACTCAAACAAAACATCAACAGTCAAATAGCTACTTCCTACTGAGGTATATACCTCTCAGTACCCACATCACATTGCAGTTCAAATAGTTGGTAAGGATCTGTTCAGTACTTCGCTTGTTTACTAGTAGGTACCTACCTACCTAGTTAACTTTCTTCAGCAAAAGATCACAATCTGTTTTATTTTTAACTAATATTCATATCTGATTTCAAATTGAGCTACTTCGAAAGAGTTGGCTTTATTATTATTGAGTAGGTATCTGCTTAGATACAAGGTTCCCAAAAGTACAAATATATTGGATGAAGGTTCAAAAGGAATGCTTCATGTTGACGGGGCTAATGATCTATTTAACAAACCCCTATAAGTGTAGGTATGTCTTAAATATAAATACCTAATTATATTTTAGAAAAGAGTTAAACTTACCCAAAAACTTTGTAATATATAATGGTTTTATATTATTTTTAACACTCACAGTGTCATATTTTATTCTTAAAAGATGAAATATGAAACCAAAAATTGCGCACGGGCGGGATTCGAACCAGCATCTTTCTGGCTATCCGGGCCAACTGCTCTTCCAATTGAGCTACCGTGCCGTCGGACCGACCGCGCGAAATTCTTGGTCTCATTGATACGTCATTGCGTGACGTAAGCGCCATCTACCCGTCTGTTTATGCAACAGCGGGCCAAGTAGTTATTCTTTACAGAATAAATTCAACTTGGAAATGATAACGCTTCGCTACTCAATGGTTTTATATTATTTTTAACACTCACAGTGAGTTAACTCGCGGAACCGGGGTGAAGGCTTTTTTAAAAATGAAAAGCGC